>APFE031738411.1:0-84270 GCA_000404065.3 Pinus taeda | reverse complement strand
TATATTTAGGGATTACAAGGCTAGTAGGGCACTGCATCCCTTAAATGTAGGATCCATCGTATGGTGTGAGATATATAAGACTAGAGGGAAACATATCTTAGAATAGTGTTACCCATTATAGAAATATGTACAAACTCTAAGGAACCTATATTGCAAATTTTGTAAATCACTAGGAAATAATGAGAATATTTGTCTAGATTATGAACTAATGATGGAGCGTAGTGCTAACACTTATAGAATGATAAGAGAAGAACATGGACATGAAGGTACTAGATAGTGCAGTGATCTAGGAGGCTACCAATGAAGAGGTCGAGTTGTTGGAGATGGTCATGGTCATGGTTGTGGAAAGATCATTTGTTATAATTGCGGCCAAGCATGTCATTTTTCGAGAGATTGACAAAACCCTACAACCACATGTAAGTATTGTAAACCTGTTGACCATGTAATTGAAGAATTCCCTATGATTATGAAAACAAAAGAGGAATCAACAGCTGATACAAAATATTCAAATGATGATTGCTGAAAGGAGGAATGACAAACCTCAAGTTAGTATTATCAGTGGAAGTGGAGTTGCAACCAGAAGTGATAAAGTAGATGATAAGAAATAATTTGAAAGGACATGAGTTAGAAACATTGTTGAGAAACTTCATATTTTTTTTATTAAGAGGGAAAAAGATATATTTATGGAAGCAAAGAGAATTTTTATGGATGTTGGAGCTTCGAATTCCAATACACAACCAAAACAAAGAACTAGTTGTGATGTGTCATTAGCTTTGACACAGAATCAAGCTTCAATGTCGAACCGAGCTTCAATATAGGATCGATCTTCGACACAAGATTGAGCTTCGAAACAAGACAAAGATTCAGCAGATCAACCATGTATTTTAAAATCTCTTTTGTAGGCTTGTATAAAAGTATTAAGAGATCAAGAGGTAGTATAAGGTCTTCAAGAGTTGATAGATTCTTTTGAATCCAAAGAAACATTGAAAAGTGACATGCGTGCAATCAATAATTTCCATTGACATAAAAGAACTAGAAGAGAGATGAGGCTTAGTGCATAGATAAGAGTATGTGAGATGGATTAGGTTATCTTAGATCTAGGATTTGAGGCTAATGTCTTAATCAATAAGATATGGGAGTTAATGGGTAAATCAAAGCTACAATGGTCACGTATTTATTTAAGGATGGAAAACCAATAGAATATCCCCCCTTAGGAAGAATGCCAAGTGTAATAGTGGACATTGAAGGAGTTCACACTACCACTGATTTTGAAGTAATAGAGATCGTTGATGACAATAACCACTATCCTGCATTGCTTAGACTTGATTGGGAATTTGACAATAACACTATAATTAATCTGAAAAAGAGATAGATGATAGTTGAAGGGAATAATATGAGAGTAATTGTTCCCTTTGATCCATTAAAAGGGTTAAGATATATAGAACTATTTAGAGAAGAATACTACACAACTGATATAGATAATATATATCAAATGTCAACAATCAAATGATATTAGGTTTACCCTATTGCATAAGGCAAGCTGACTTGGGAGCATGATAGTTCTTGTACCTCAGACTCAGAAGAAGAGTTGGAAAACTAACAAAATACGCTGCATGAAGTATCCAGAAGGTTCTATGCAAGAACTATAAAATTAGTTCATTGTATGGTATCCAACATATGTAACCTACCTTCTTATGATGGCTTGGGTGATCTAAATACTTTTCTCAATGATTATGAAGAACAATTCCAAAGAATCAAAGGTTGTTATCCTTTGATATAGCCATGAAAGCTACACTTACTAGATGGTGGGGTGCACACAAGAAGAAAATAGAAGGGTGGTAGGAATGCTGAAGATTAATGTGGATATGGTTTGGAAAGATATATACATAAATAGAGATAAAATATGATGGTGAAACTAATCCTAAGAAGTAAATCCAATTATGAATTACAACAAGGAATGAGATTCCACAGCAAGAATGGGTACATGGATTCATTCATACATTAGAGACAATCACTAAGAACTGGTTCTTAGAAATAAAGCTTTGACATGGTACTGTAAATTGGGAAGTCATGGTTAATGGCTTCATATTAACATTCAGCTTTCAGGATGATTTTCCATACATATATTTGGACCCTCAAATAGTTAAGAATAAGATCTTTGAGAATACAACCCCATTGACATGGTGTTATAGAAATTTTTGGGCACTTCAACCCCAATCATAAATGTCCATAAAATGAGGGCTCCTAAGTCCCTAAAACTGTTGCTTCACTACCTAAAGGAACAAGGTCAGCTGATTACATCATCTCCCAAAAGTTCTCCACTAAAAACTACTCATAAATGGTCAAAACCGGACCATACTGAAACACTAGTCCAGAGGGTGCGATGCATATCACCTTCCCAGTGTATAGGGTGTGATGCATACTAAATTGCTCCTCTATAGGGTGTGATGGTTAGGAATGGACAAATGGAAAGGACAAAGTGTGAGGTGGAAGATCATGGAATCTTCCAGAAGCTTCCCCTCTAACACTTGCCTCTCTGTTTTCAACCAGGGATGAGTAAGAGATCATCATTCTCCAAGTGGAAGTAGGAAATATCAGAGAGAGGACACTAATCAAAGCCCCAGAAGATGACTCACCTCCCTATAATCATCTATATATGGATCCCTCATCAAAAAGATCCAGAGGCTGGAATTTTGTATCTTATAGAGAGGTGTTGATGGTTTTATGGTGTACATTCATAGTGTTGGGTGATCTAAGATTTCCTTGAGGTGAATAAGGGCTTTCTAGCTGGAGGATGATGCTGGGACTGAACATATGGTTGTAATCCTCTTGCTACTTTTCATCTTAATAAATCTATTCTAGTTTTCCTCCATATTCTTGTGTACTTGTTTATATATGCATTTTTATGGTTAACACATATCTGGTCCTGTGCTATTTATGAATATAGATCTTTGTTCTTAAATAGTTTATTGCTGTGAGTCCATGGATGCTCTTTGAAGCTCGGCAGACAAAGAAGAAGCAGCGAAGCTCTATCAAGAAGGAGAGGAAATCAAGCGCAAGACTAAGGTTGGTCTCCTTGGTTCCCCTCTTGCCTATTTTCATAAAGGAAAACAAAAGTAGACTTTACTTCTTTGTTTCTAAGATAGCTACCAGTCTTAGTGGGAATAGTAGCATCCGAGTGGACACTATTCTTGGTAACAAAATGGAAACTCCGCTGGGGAGCAGCTAGATTGTTTGTTAGCCTATCTATCTTTGCTTCTTTTATAAACTTACAGACGAAGCCTGAAGCCAAGCCAGCTAGCCTTCGAACTGCATTTGCTATACAAATGCAAAGTAGATCAATGCTTCCTCAGTCTATCTCTAGGTTTTGTTTATGAATTAAACAATCGATCTACAAACAGTCTAATTGCCCTAAGTGGTGGCTCTAGCAACCTCTTTAGATCACCCATGTGTTTTACATATATTGAACATTACTTACCCGGCCTAAATCCCTGAACTGAATTGAAAACTGTGAGTGACAACTTGTTTAAAGTCTCGCACTGGTACCATCGCATCCTGCCTTCAAGGTAGTCTGTATTCATCACACTTCTCGAGTGCAGTAGGTGCGCTGCATATTGAATTCACAGTGTGACAGGTGCGATGGTCAGGGAAGGTTAACTTTACCTTCAGACTGTGGTTTTCTCTCACTGTTTTCAGTCCTACTCAGGAGTTTTTCTGTCTGTAGTTAGTGTATCTCTATGAAAATCCCCTTCTCTTACATTATTCCACCTCCTTAGTGCAAAGAACTGTAAGTGTTTTTATGTATTGTGCGCCATTTTCAGTTTTCTTTTGCAAAAAAGTAGCATAGTCGAACTGTCGTTTCTGGATCTAAAACCGTCGCAGCTGTTTTTTTCAGTTTTAGAAGACAATCCCATTGTTCTTGATAGTCGATTATACAATTACTATTTCATATGATTTGAATTAGTAGTTTTTAAAGTGTCAAAAATCAATTTTCATTTCAAAATCGCAAAGTGTCTCTCTTACCTTCAATCCATTTTGAAAAGAAATTTGTTGAGTATTATCGCTTTAAAAGTAATTCGGATTTGCACATAGCTTTATTATCATCATTCATACATTAAGAAGGCTAAAAAAAAATACATGCATGTGCATTTGCATTTCGACTACTTGGTTCGATTTAGGACAATGCATTTAGCGTGTGCTCTGTGGTCTTTGCAGAAAGATTCTTAACTTTCTTTCCTTAGTAGCTAGGATGTTCATTGCCAAAAGAAGATTAAACATTTGTTTATGATCTTATACTACATTTGAGGAATTGTATACACATCACCCGATGAACCTAAAAGGCAAATTGTTAAGCAAGATCAACTTAAAATAAATTTAATGAATCTAATATCGCTTTGGAACCGAACACACAACATCTAGAGGTCTAGGCTAGGGACGTATTCCGGCGTTGTAAAACCTGGTAACTGTTGTTTTCATTGTTGGTTGGGTGATTCCTCCACTCTGAGACAACAATTACCAGTAAGGACTTGTGCCCCCATGTACCATCGAGTATATATTGGGAGACTACAATAGGCTGCATCCTTTATCCTTAGGAAGTTGTGTCTACCACCCTATCGATCGCAATGCACTGAACACAACATTCGGGAAGATCGATTTCCATGCTGTAAAATGTATTCTACAGTTTTGCGATTGGTTTGGTAATCCCCTCTACCTAGATCTCCAGAGAAGTCCATTTTTCTCCGTTTTAAACTCTTTAAAGGAAAAGGTCCTTTGAGCACTTGTCACTTCAAGCTCAATAAAAATCAAAGGTGACTAGAGTCATCTTTTGTTTTTTCTTGACTCTTTAAAATTGAAAAAACAAGTTGTGTCAAAGCGTCTAAAATTTATTTTAATCGGAATAACATCACAAAATCCCCCGTTGGTCTTTAGGTTGACAAAATGGAGTCTACCGACCAAGGATTTCCCCTTAGATGAAATCCTAGTCCCTTATCCTCTTGGGGAGATGTTGGTGCACCTCATATGGCCACTTTTTCACTTCCAGGGTTGACAATTCGTTTACCTATCTGGCTCTTCTTTACCTCTATCGTTCAGAATCGCGTAATTCCTGAACAGTCAAGTTAGCAACTAGATGACACTAGAGTTGCCTCCCAACCTTCTACTTCGTCTGATTCTCCCTCTCCTCCTTCCTCTTCACTTGATAAAGCCTATAAGGCTAAAAATCAAGTCACTAAGAAGAAGAAGAAGGAGAAAGAGAAAAGGGAAAAGAAGAAAAAGGAACCAAAATTGAATGGGGGAAACCAAGCATCATCTAGCGAAAATCCTCACACTGTACCATCGAAACCTAAATCTCCTTGTGTCATTTGCAATGGAGACCACTATCACCGAGATTGTCCCTGCATCCCTCAGATCTTAAGGGACTAGTCTCCTCGATTGCACAATGTAGTGGCATCAACCTCTAACGATCATGTTGAATGCACACCATCAACCAGTGAAAGTGAAGCACCTGGACAAAAAGGGAATCCCAGATTTCCTTGTAAATTGTGTGAAGGCAATCATGATGTCCACTATTGTCCCTTCCTTGACGAAGCTAAAAGAGTTTTGGATGATCGTCCTGCTTCACCGCTATGGCTTCATCCCAGATATAAAAAAACTCTTGCCAAGTCCTCCACTGGTTGAAAATTTGGCTGGCTCATCATTGTGGTTGGCCGAAGCATCTATCATTGAAAATGAACCCTCTGAATGCATACCAGATGAAATTCAAAAAGTCGAGATGGCAGTTGACCCAATCTTGCCTTCAGAGTGTTCATCTTCGAATGATACCGTCACTGAAGAGAAAGAGAATGACACCGTTCAAATTCTTTTCATAAACAAAGACTCCGAAAAACTTGGGGACAGTCATCCCATTCCTTTATCACAGGAAGGAAGTTCATTAGATTCATATCCGGCCATCTATTTGGTCCCAACACCAAGCAACCTAGTCGTTTTCTTCGACTGGAATCCACTAGGCAGACCCCGTTTACCAGCTAGTGTACCATTCAGAATCATTGTACAAGCTTACAAAATGGTCATGGCTGGTACCATCATCATTGAAGTGGCTTCTGTGAGTACCCTTTCCTCAACTGCTTGGAAAGCGCTTGGTTGGCCATCGCTTTTGCCTGAAATGAGAAATCGGACAGGCTTCGACAAAGGAACTAGTCGACCTTTAGGGATCCTTCCACATGTGCCCATTACTTTGAGAAGGAAAACTGTTCACATCAACGTAATGGTAGTTCAAGGACCATTAGATTATAATTTACTCCTTGGACGCGACTATATTTGTTGCATGGGAGCCATCGTCTCCTCACTCTTTAGAGTAATGTGTTTTCCACACGAAGGCAGAATCGTCAAGCTCATAGACCAAATTTTGTTCCGTGGTTCACACATCACAAATAGTCAAATTCCATCCCTAAATGGTATTTTCACACAAGGAATGTCTCATCAATCTCCAGTCCGTCCACCTGATGAGCGCGAGTGGTTTTGGAGGATGTGACTGAAACCCATGGGTCATGCACCCTAGTCTATTTCGGTAGGGAGACCTTGGGTATAGAGTGGGTTTCCGTGAGGGATATATGACTAGTCTGATGAACCTGTCCTTACAGGAAAATGGGATTAGGCTAGAATAAGATACCTTCGTTAAGGTTATGCTGAGTGGCATGCGGTCGTACCACTCCCCTTTGTCTATTTTGGTAGGCATTGCCAAGGAAGCTTTATGTCTACTACGCAGACGGAACTTTCATGGTAACTTGGAAATTTTTCACTATACCTGGGGGCATGCAAACCTTTCCACATGCAAGCGTAGAGCGGCTATTTATTTTTTAAATTTGTAGGACCTCTAACCCTTTAAACCCGTAAGGCTAGTCGTTTCCTAACTTGCATAAAGAAAGGACTCGGGGAAAAGCTTTAAAGATGTAAGCCCCTTCAAAATAGCATCTTGAATGAGACATTCTTATCATATGACTGGCGAGCAATGTTACCGCGGGGTACAAGCTCGTTAAAAAATAAACCCCCCATGAGCAGTTTTAGCGCATAGTTCAAGCTCGTTAAAAAATAAACATAAGTCATGAGCAAATGTTTCCCCCAGCGTTTAAGCTCATTAAAAAATGCACTGGTAAATAACCATTGTGAATGCCTTATCACCAGCTTTTGAGCCTTGGTCGTTTTCTCATCATCACCTCCACTCACTTTTTAGCCGATCATCCACCCCCATATGATTGTTTACCCCTTTGAGGAACATCTGCGAAGAGTGATTCTATTAGCCATACTTGTGACACTACCGTGATTGGAAAATTCCAAATCTTACCTGGAATCAGCTGCTACCCGAAAACATCACTTGTTCCTCGAAAACGAATCTTCTTTAATATCTTTTCAACTAACTCGTAAAATATGAAAGGATTGCCGAGCGATTGGCCTCTCTGGCTCGTTAAAGTCATTGGAAGTGCTATCCCTCCTCTAGATTTTAATCTTTTTGGACCTGAGGGATTATTACACAAAACGGTCGACTGCTTGTCTTGTTCGGCTCATTAAAACTATCGAAAATTCATCCCTTTTGTATTATGTTACACTTTTTCGGACTTAAGGGATTACATGACGAAAAGGAATCATTGGAGTCTCCTTTCTGTTCCTTTCAAACTATCTAAAATTGAAAGGGACCAAGTTATCTCTGTCATTAAACTTGTTAAAACTGAATAGTGACAAACTCGTCCAAATGAACGAGAACGAGTTTCACTGTCACTAGGCTCGTTAAAATATAGTGACAGGTTTACCCAAAGGGCAGATTATAGAACAAGAATATGTTATCCTCCTCAAGCTTGACAAAAATAAAGAGGTACTAGTCAGTAATGACTGGGGAAAATTGGGAAGAAAACTTGAAAAAGCTTTATTGGTAGCAAGTCGCTCTTGAACATGACACTTTCCTTATGCATCCATGCTGGGTTTGGTTGTCCCGTTCACTGGTCATCACCATTGGTCCGTCACACCATCCATATTTTGGGTTAACGCTACCAATCCATCATTAGTGTTGCCGATATGTTCAAGAGAAGTCATTCAGACAATTCGCCTGTTTCTCACCCACTGCAATACATTCATGCTCCATTCCTTCATGACCGCCACCCTGAACCCTCTATCATCAGATTGTTTTCACCTCCAAAATCATTTGCTTCGTTCCGTGTCATTGATGTGGGATTCATTAAAGCCCTCCTACTATGGGTCGCTTCTTGTCGACATCAGCTCATTGTCCAAGAAGTTCACGTAGGAACAACCCTTTCAGTAGTTTGAAGCTTGCATGCCTCAATGGCAAGTTTCTCACTTTCGGCGACAGGTTTAGATCAATGGCCTTCAACCGAGATATTTTACGTGGTGTTCAATGCCAAGTCCTTCTTCACACCACGTGAATTGTACTGTAGTACCTTGAGGGTCATTGTCATTATTGGTGATTCCTCTCACGCATGTTAACAACTTACATCATTGGCTGGTAATCAGGCGATGTCTTTCCATGTTCGACTCTAGAACATTTTTCACATGGATCAACTTGTACTCCGAGTGAATATTGAACGAGTTTTGAAAACCCTGGATCTAGTTTCATCCATCCGGGCTGTGAAATATTCAAGAATATAAAGACATCAAGTGTACATCATTGTCGAACAGATGATCATCCAAATCAAAGGGTGATGAGTCCATATCATCAGTTTGTCACACAGACAATTGTCTATCCTATGTACATGAAAATGAATTTATAAAGATGAGCATGGGAATGCCCACCTCAGCTAGATCATGAAAAAATGTTGTCAAAATAAGGTATTGTATTGTATCTTATTACAGGTCACCTCCCAGCTCGAAAGCACTTCACATCCTCATAGTAAAGCATTTCACCCAACATCAGAAAGACTAATGACCTCATGCTTTAGGGGGCAACTGCTATAGAAATTTTTGGGCACTTCAACCCAAATCATAAATGTCCATAAACTTAGGGCTCCTAAGTCCCTAAAAGTGTTGCTTCACTGCCTGAAGGAACAAGGTCAGCTGATTACATCATCTCCTAGAAGTTCTCCACTAAAAACTGCTCATAAATGGTCAAAATTGGACCATACTGAAACACCAGCGTAGAGGGTGTGATGCATATCACCTTCCCAGTGTATAGGGTGCGATGCATACTCAATTGCTCCTCTATAGGGTGTGATGGTCAGGAATGGACAAATGGCAGGGACAAAGTGCGAGGTGGAAGATCATGGAATCTTCCAGAAGCTTCCCCTCTGACACTTGCCTCTTTGTTTTTGACCAGGGATGAGTAAGAGCTCATCATTTTCCAAGTGGAAGCAGGAACTATCAGAGAGAGGACACTAATCAAGACCCCAGAAGATGACTCACCTCCCTATAATCATCTATATATGGATCCCTAATCATAGAGATCCATAGGCTGGAATTTTGTATCTTATAGAGAAGTGTTGTTGGTTTTCTGGTGTACATTCATAGTGTTGGGTGATCTAAGCTTTGCTTGAGGTGAAGAAGGGCTTCCTAGCTGGAGATGATGCTGGGTCAGAACATATGGTTGTAATCCTCTTGCTACTTTTCATCTTAATAAAGCTATTCTTGTTTTCTTCCATATTCTTGTGTACTTGTTTATATATGCATTTATATGGTTAACACACATCTGGTCCTGTTTTATTTATGAATATAGATCTTTGTTTCTTCGATAGTAGTACGTTGCTATGATTCCACAAGTGCTCTTTGAAGCTGGGCAGATGAAGAAGAAGCAACGAAGCTGTATCAGGAAGGAGAGAAATCAATCGCAGACTAAGTTGGCTCCTGGTTCCCTCTTGTCTATTTTCATAAAGGAAAACGAAAGTAGACTTTACTTGTTTGTTTCTAAGATAGCTACCAGTCTTAGTGGGAATAAGAGCATCCAAGTGGACACTATTCCCAGTAACACATGGCAGCAACCTAATTTGGCTGCACATGTATAAAATGCACTAGAATGTTATATCCTTACTATAGAATAAGAAGAAGATCCTCGGAACATTGACAGAGTAGAATGAGAAGGATATTTCCAAGTAATTGGACCTAAGGCAGAAATACTAGATTTAACAAAGCCACTAAAGAACAAGAAGGTGAACATAGGATCAGAGAAGGAACCTAAATTTGCAATAGTAGGACAATATTGGGATGAAGAGACAGTTAGTAAATTTATATGGTTACTCCATGAATATTAGGAACTATTTCCCACTAAGTTTATAGAGATGAAGGGTATAATAGGAGATCTAGTAGTTATGAATATTCCCCCTAAGCTTGATGCGAAGCTAATCAATCAAAGACCTTATAGGTTGAACCCAAAATATTAGGAGAAAGTGAAGGTAGAGCTTGATAAGATGATAGTAGCAAGAATTATTGAACTAGTACAAGAATATAAATGGGTGAGTACTATGGTGGTACAAGAAAAGAAGACTCAAGGAGAGATTATGATCTGTGTGGATTTGAGAAAGTTAAATGATGCATGTTTACATGATCCCTTTCCTACCCCTTTCACACATGAAGTGCTAGACAATGTAGGAGGTCAGGAAGCTTACTCATTTATAGATGGATTTTTAGGTTATCATCATAAAAGGATTACACCTGAAGACTGTTATAATAACACATTTTCAATATAATGGGGCTCATGTTAATGCAAAGTAATGCCTTTTGGATTAAAGAATGCCATTGCTATATTTTCTAGACTGGTGGTTGTAGCTTTTAAGGAATATATCCACAAGATTTTAGAGGTATAATTTGATGATTGGACAATATTTAGATTGTTAAGAAAACATATCGGAAGTTTAAGACGTATGCTTGACACATGTTGTTGGATTTCCAATTTGTCATAATTTCTTTGATGGAACCATCCATTTTTGCATGAGTCCATTCAACAGTTGTCATCATTTTTAACCATATTTCTTCATAAACACACTAGGTTCCTGCATACACATTTACATGGTCTATTATTATTATTTCCATCATTTTTAATGAATTACGAAGAATTTTACATGGTTTTACTAATGACCATTTAACACGTTCAAGTTGTTGTAGGTTTGTTAAGTTTTCATAGATATCTCCATGGTTGAGGTAGTAGCACCACTCTAGAAGGAAATCTGACACATGGGCATTGTTTCTAGAAGCTCCAATATAAATTTGTATTGGTCAAATTCTACCCAGATCACACATGTGGCCTCTAGCAAGCAATCAAGGGAAAAACGTAGCACTTTTGACTAGTGAACTTCAAACGCATTCTTTGAGAAAATGCAACCAAATTGGAGAAAATACAACATGGGATTTGTTCTAGAATGGGACAAATTATGTTCTCTATGATCTGAATTCTCAAATTAGTTACCATTTGAGACATTTTCAAAGTTTTTTGGAGTCTTATCTTTTAGATTACATGGATATGCAATTTCTCAATCTTTCATTTAATGCATAGCCAACAAAAACACCTGAACGAGCTGTTTGTAAATTCATGGCATGGGTATAACTTTTGTAGGTTTTAACCCTGTACATAAATTACCTACACACAAATTCTAAAACACAGAAAATAAACAACGCGAGAGCATAACACATAAAACACATATACATAGAGATTTCCCCTAGATCCCAAAAATGGGACAACCAGCTTGATTTTTCATTATGTTCCTTTCAATGTTATACTACATATTTATACATGCCAAAGCATTCAATACCATGAATTGAAAACCATCACATTCAAAAAACATGTGCGAAAATCATGCACAAAATCATAGGTGGGTTTTACCAACCTAACATAGGGTTAAAAACCAAAATTTTTCATGCCGCTGCCTCAGAGCCCATAAAGTAGGGTTACGGGTATGCCTCAAACCCCCTATGAGCCCCCCAAGCTACACAATCGGTGCAACGAAAGGGGGCTCTACCCCGTGTTACACAGTAATTTGTCACTGTCTCCTTGTTAGTCTCCCTACTCTGTCACGAAATCGAATCCATCATGCTCATGCTCTCTGAAATGGCCAAAAAACCCTCTTTTCCTAAGTTTATTGGATCATCGCTATTTTTATTGAAATAACCGCGCTGACTGGCGGATGATAGTGCAATTGGTGCACTGCCAGCGTGGAAGCACATGGGTTTCCCGTGCCGATCGAATTTCATAGCCAGCGCATCCTCTGCTTGCATTAAGTCGCGCTGACCAGACTTCCTCCGTTATTGAGATGCGATGTCAGCGCGCCAGTCCAGTTATACACCCGCGCTGACCTTGTTTGGGCGAGTTTATTCTAACAGCGAGCCTTCTAGATGACTCTAGACCTAGTTGTTGGCCTTGTGAATGTCACGCTCCCTTCTATGGCATGTATGTTCGTCATATGAGCCACCTTTCTTGGAGATAAGCTTATCCTTCCACCATCCATGGAGACTCCTTCTCCTATATAAGCCTCGACCATTGCCATAAGCAGCTAGTTTTTGGACATATAGCTTTGACATAGAGGAATTCATAGTGCTTTAGTGCTGCTCTTAATAGGCAGTTGGTGTGTTAAGTGTGGATTGCAAGAGAGCTTAAGGAAGGTTATGAAGTCTTGTTGCCTTGTGTGAGAGAGAGAATTGTTTGTCTTGGGAGATCTACCTCTAAGGGTGAATGTTTATGAGACTTGCTGGCTGGACCCCCTTGAGAAGGACTCAGCGTCAGAACATTGGTTGTACCTTTCTCTGTTTTTTATTAATAAAAGATAGATGACTACTGTTATGGTTCCATTCTCATTTGTCTTATAATGGTTAATGTGAATTACATCCTTTCTGACTGATGTATAGTTGCTTTTACTAGATTTCATGCTTGTATTTGTTCTCTCTTTGCATGTGTAGGTGTCCACCCATGAGGATAGTGGAGGATCGTGACCAACCAGAGCGAAGGGACGAGAGCAGCATCTCTTCATCAAACAATAGCGCTCAAATCCAAGTAGGTGTTCATTACCCACTTTTTAATTTTAACTAGGAACTTGCAGAG
The DNA here is from genome assembly GCA_000404065.3 of Pinus taeda. NCBI lineage: Eukaryota > Viridiplantae > Streptophyta > Pinopsida > Pinales > Pinaceae > Pinus > Pinus taeda. Next base: position 71,249 of record APFE031738411.1, on the reverse strand, counting down.
TAGCATTGATTGATTGTTGCTAGACCCATTCTGGGCTAGTAGGGATCGCCTCTATCCATAGAGGGGATTTACCTCTCCAAAAATTTGGCGACTCCACTGGGGACGTTGCTTGTGTATTTTGTTATTCATTATTCTTTTGGTTTTGATTGTTATTCTCTTGTTAAAGATTGGGGATTAGTTTTCTGTTTTTGATTTCCTAGTCCACTCTGGGAAATGCCTTAATTGTTTTGAAATCTACTACCTTGGTTTGGGAGATTTTGGTTTGATTTTGCTTGTTTTTTAGCCTCAGCGCGGTTTATATCAGAACAGTCATGCTGACATCGCGTATCTGTTTCTTTGACTTCACTTTCATCGTGCTTATACGTTTAACAGTCGCGATGACCTTGTTTTCGGGCCATCGCCCTTAATCCGTGTCCTTCTGCACTGACAGCGCAAAGTTGCTACGCGTGTTGTCTGGTCAGCGCTTTGTTGCTGAGGGTCACCTACGCTGATCCTGTAGAATTGAATTTTGTTCAATTTTGCCTCTTGGACCTATTGGTTTGGCTATCCCTTGTTCTTTCCACTTGGTTTATGACTTGATTTATGTTGTCTGAACTGTGAGATACTTGCTTGCGAAGTCTTGTTCTGCAAGGGTTCATTTATTGCTTGTTTTTCGTTTTGCAAAAGCCTTCCTTCTTGCTTTCGCTGCTTGGTTTGTGTTTTTCCTTGACTTTTATAGTTGCTGGAGTGTGTTGAATCTTTGTTTGACTGGTTGTAACTCCCATCCTCCGGGTGTTTGCTTTTCTCTATTGATTTCGCACCCTAGCCCTAGGGCATCTAGTGGCCATGTCTGTGTCAAGCCTTTCGCGGGATCTTGTTTTCTTGTTTGACCAGCCAACTTTAGATTTGCTCTTCACATTTGCTCGGTGATTGTTGAAAGTGTTTTGGTTGTGTTCCAAGCGATTGCCTTCCTCCTTTGAACTCCTTTTTGTCTTGTTGAGCTTAGATCACATAGCTCATAAACCTTAGTTTTTCCTTTGATTTGGAAAACTGCTTTGGTGTCTTGGGGGCTTTGTTGTCTTTTCATCGAGTGATTTTATTCCTTTTGCCTGATGTAGCTATCTCTCAAAATCATTCTAAGTGGTTTGTGCCATTGGAAAGAAAATCAAACTAGTATCTTTTGCATGTAATAGTTAAAAGGAAAAGAACATTTCGTTGATTTGTGTTTTCAAAAGAAAAGTTTCGTTTCCTTGCCATTAGTTGCATTAGGTTGTTTGATTGCTTGAGTTCATTTTGTCTGATTGAAAAATTCCTAACCTTCTCATAGTTAGAATTCATCGAATGAAATGATGTTCTTTGGCATGTAGTTTGCATCTAAGTAATTGTGAGACATCATATGGTAGGACCTAAAATCAAAGACTTAATTCAAGATCAACCGTAAAATAAACCAAATTTACTTAAAAACACATTGGAACTTAATGCAAATATCTAGAGGTCTAGGCTAGAGACGTGCTCCGACATCATTAAACCTAGTCACTCTTGTCTTCGCATTAAGGTTGGGTGATTCCTCCTGGTGTGATTCAATTATGGTCTAGCACGGATCTGGGCTCCCACGTACCGTCATGTATATATGGGGAGACTCCACTAGGTTTGCATCCTTTATCCATAGGAAGCTGAGTCTACCGCCTTGTGAACTGTAACACACCGAACACAGCATTCGGGAAGATTGACTGCAGTACAGAAAGTCCTTGGCTCTCATATGATTGCCAAGGTGTATAAGCTGTTTTACGGATTGCTTGGTAAACCCTTTGCTTAGAATCTCCAGAGCAGTCACTTTTGATCCTTTTCAGACTCCCTAAAAGAAAAGGTGTAAGTGAGTGTCTTGTCACTTCGTGCTCATTAAACATTCGAAGGAGACTAGAGTCATCTTTTCATCCTTTTCTAGACTCTTGAAACATGAAAAGGTCAAGTTTAGTTCCTGTGTCTTAAAAATTTATTCGACCGCGATAACATTACCTGGTTAGATCTTGTGTGTGTTAGCTTGAGTAGGTTTCTTTTGCTATGGCAACTTTTTGTTCGCATTATGTTTCTGGTATGGTTATATGTTACAGATGTTGTACTTGATGGCAACACCCATGGCATGGCTCTCAATATGATGAGAATTAAGAGTACGCAGGAGAAAAGTTCACGGAATTTTATGCAGAGAAAAGTTTATAAAAGTTTATTTCATGTGGAGAAACGTTCACGAAATTTTATGCAGAGAAAAGTTTATTTCATGTGGGAAAACTTACCTTTGGTCCATGGTAGTTAGTCCTTGGAATTTGAACCTATGGTTTTTGGACCATGGCATCTCGACAGACGTGTTGATCCCTAGTATTGAGTTGATGGTATTGGTTTGTTATGGTTTTGGCCCGTGGTTTTGGTCCATGATTTGAGGAAGAGCTTGCCTATATAAAGCAAAGGAGATCATTTGGCTTGTGTATGCTTTTGGGTTGAATATCTTAAGATCTGAAATATTGGGTTATTGTTTCAAAAGCTCGATCTATATGAAAGTGAAGTGGAAAGCGAACCTGTGAAGGGTGATCTCTCGAGCGCTGCAGCTACGGAAGTGCGGAGGCGCCACAGGAGATGCCACAGAGGCGCCATAGAAGGCGCAGTGTGAAGGCGCCACAGAAGGCGCGGTGCGGAGATGCCACAGAGGCGCCACAGAAGGCGCAGTGCGGAGATGCCACAGAGGCGCCACAGAAGGCGCAGTGCGAAGATGCCATAGAGGTGCCACAAAAGGCGCAGTACGAAGGCGCCACAGAAGGTGCAGTGCGGAGATGCCACAAAGGCGCCACAGAAGGCGCAGTGCAGAGACGCCACAGAGGCGCCACAGAAGGCGCAGTGCGGAGACGCCACAAAGGCGCCACAGAAGGTGCAATGCGGAGGCGCCACAGAAGGCGCAGTGCGGAGACGCCACAGAAGGTGCAATGCGGAGGCGCCACAGAAGGCGCAGTGCGGAGATGACACATAGGCGCCATAGAAGGCGCAGTGCGGAGACACCACAGAAGTGCCACAGAAGGCGCAGTGCGGAGGCGCCACAGGAGACGCCACAGAGGCACCACCGAAGGTGCAGTTCGGAGGTGCCACAGAAGGCACAGCTGCGGAGGTGTGCGGCGCCACAGAAGGCACATCTGTGGAGGTGCGCGATGCGACAGAAGTCGTAGCTGCGGAGGTGCACGGCGCGACAGAAGGTGAAGTGTGTAGCGACGCAGGCCAGAGAAAAGGAAATTGTGTATCTGTCTTAAGATCTTTTGTTGACTGATTTTTTTGTTGATAAGGTGTTCTGGGTTTAGTTTATTGTTATTGTGGATCTGGTTATCTGGTGGATTATGGTATTGATGTCATTTGTTTTTATGGATCAGTTTTGAATTTTGAAATTGGTCTTGAAAAGAGTAGGGGTTGTAGCTCCCTTCGGAGAGACTGGAATGAAGAGAGTTGTATCTCTCTGCAGGTTGCAGCCTGCGTACTGGTAAAGGACTGCACCAATACAAGACCATTGTAAAAGGAGTTTCTAATTTGAAAGAAGATAGACATATTGCAGCAGGTGGTTTTCACCCACGTTGGGTTTCCACCTTATATCTGGTGTTCTTTGATGTGACTGTTTGTTTTTCTTGCTCATTATTTTATGGTACTGATATGCAAAGATAATTCAAAGTGTAAATAAGGAAGATTTGTTAAAAGAACTAGACAATACTGATTCACCCCCCCTCTCAGTATTATTTTCAACATATAGGTGCATCCAGAAGGAGAATTCCAACCGGAACCTCAATGCATTTTGCAATGGAAATAGCTCATGCCCTGAAATTAGGAAATTGAGCAAGCTAAAGTGCAGTGGAATAACTTTGGGCCCGATGAAGCTACATGCGAGATGGATGATCAGATGAAGGCTATGTATCCTTCTTTATTTGCTAGTTGAGCGAATGTGATTTGATATATGTTTTGGTTATGTCTATATATGTATATTTTGTAAATACCAGATCGAGTTGTGTTATAAAGATCAAATAAGTGGTATGGTGTTCATGATATGTTAGTTATGTCTTAGCAATGGATATGATGTAAATGTTTCATTGAGTTGTGTTATAAAGCTCTATGGGAAGCATGTGTTTGTTCATTTATAAGTTTCATTGAACATCGATGATGGTTTTTCCCTAAGGGGGAGGGTTCTGTAACAACCCCAATTAAAAGTCCATGTAATGTAGTTAATAAAGGTAAAATAAGACCAAGGTCATGTGACATGTATTCCAAGTTGAATGTTGGGAAAAATATCCTAGTGGGTGTTCATTTGGTTTATTATGGTTAAGGAAATTGGAAAAAGGAAACGATAAAGGCATCGAAAAGGAAAAGAGGCATTAATTGGAATTTTAATTATGAAAATAAAGGAAAATAGGAGAAAAGGTAGGTGAAAGGTGATAAGTTGCATGTGAGGAGGACATTGAACGAAAATTAGTGGAAATTAAATAAAATAGAAGCCTCGTTGATAAAAAGGCTTTTGAGGATCAATTCACGACTTTTGTCAATTTATTTTTGGAACTCTCTCTCTCTATTCTCTCATACTCTTTCACACTTAGAGAATTCTTGGAGCATTCTAGATTTGGAGAAAAGGAAGGCAAAGGAAGGACAAAAAAACAAAGGAAGAAAAGATCAAGCAGGGAAGAGTTGGATCAAGCGGCTACAATAGGATTAATTTGTAGGTATCAAGTTGCATGTATGATTTCCTTTTTAGTTTTGGCATGCATGGTACATGCATGTGTGTATTTGATTCTCTTGTTGTCATTGGCATGATATTTTCCAGGCATGACAGTTATTTCATCTTTTCCTTGGCATTTCAGGATAGCCATGGTGTGATGGGGTTTTTTCGTTTGGTTGAGCTTTAGATTTTCGAATGGTTTTGGAACTAGGTGAAGTGGCCTTAATAAAATTCCCAAGGGCCTATGAATCCCTTGACGGGTAATGGAAGGAATGTGATAAATCCTGAGGGTGGAGACATGAAATTCCTCAAGGTATTGGTGAATAAATATGGAGGTATCTAAGCTTGTTTAGGGCCTAGTGATCCCTTGATTGGTTTTGGCATGATTGGGGTAAATCCTGGTAGTGTAATTTTTAGTTTGGGCCTAGGAATCCCTTGACCAGTAATGGTAGGATAGTGGTAAAGCCTGGTTGTCTAGGTGAGGGTTTCAGGTCTAGGATTCCATTAACTAGTTTTGGAAGGATTATGGTAAAGCTTGAGGAAGCTCTGTTTGTTTTGTTCTGAGTTCCACATTCATGTTTGGAATATGGCACATGGATGATTAGCTAAAAAATATATTTGATTCGGCCTAATCTATGGTTGGGTGGTATATGGAAATCCATGACTTGGTTGGATTTGCATATGTTAATAAGAGTTGTTTTCCTCTTGTATTTTATGAGTATTTGTACTAGGTATTATGTGGCTTTGATGGTTGTTCTATCACTGTGATTGTTTTGGTTATATGTTGTTTATAAGAATGGTTTTATGACAAAATTTAGTTATGGCTCTCATCATGTTTTGATTAGTAAATTAATGGTTAATGAATGCATGACCTAATAAATGTTACTATAACTATTGTGAGAGGGCATCAAACCTTCTTGATTATTTTCAAATAAGTATGAGACCCCTATGTTCAGATAAGAATTTATAACATGTAGATTACATGATCACATTGTTTTGGATGAAATGGCTATCATGGTTAGGCCTTGTGAATTCAATTTATTATCTAATTTTTGCATTAATAGATTTCTCCTTTCCTCATCCATCATTATAGAAAGTTCTATCAAGTTCTAGGCAGAGGTCTTGATCCTATCCCTAAGAAAGTGTTTCAAATCTCAGGGTCACATGCACAAAAGTGAGTAATTTAGACTGCAGTCACTAGGAGGGAGGGTTATCCATGTGATTGGAGGTTTATAGTTGTTACCTTGCCTTGTTACGTAAGTGACTGGGAGTCAAGGTTAGTGAAAAGGAAACTTAGCTCAGGATTTCGGCACCTAGAATGGTTGTTTAGCTCCTAGGGGTCCTGTAGCTCCTGAAGAAGATCAGTAAAGATTCAGTTTGTTGATTCTACTTCCTTAATTGTACCTAAGAGGTTGATTCATACCATAGTAACTCTTCATCACATATATACCTTGGTGTATTGGTGAACTTGGGTGAGTTTGGGACAAGGGTGGTTAAATTAAAACTTCATTATAGCCTTTCGTGAACCATTTATGGTTAAACAACATTCCCTTCATATGTTTTTAATTCATTCCTTATTGTAAATGTATAAACTTTAGGGATAGTTTAAATATCGTTATGCCATTTTTTATAGCAAGGATCTCTATATATGAAGAGGGGTAATTGATTTGTTGTCTCTTGAAAACTCTTGAAGCATATATCCAAGCTTCTTCTCTTTTAGTATGTTTTTGCAGTAGCACACAACCCCAATATTCATCATAAACATTTGCTTCGATAATCAAGTGAAGATTGATATGAGGAAAATGAAAAGAAGGAAGATTCTAGATTCTTTAATTAATAATATGAATTTTTTTCTCATTTTATCATTCCAAAGAATATTTTCATTTAGTCTTTATTGCAAGAATTTTATATCGTTTCCTTGTTGATCATAAAATATCTAATATAAATTAAAACTCATAGGAATCCATAAAGTTATCTTTTATCAATAATTTGGTCTACAAATTCACTTAGAATTTTCAAAACATGATCTTGGAGTTCAATTGTTCCTTTTGATAATATTAATCCATGATACTCTATCATGGCCTTGGAAACTTCTACCTTCTTCTTGCTTAATTCAATGCCATGTTTATACATTTTAGCATAAATTTGCTCCAAATTCTTTTTGTGTTGATTAATATTTGTATAAAATATAAGAAAGTAACTATATAAAGAATGAAAAATTCTAAATATTGGAAAACATCTTCCATTGATGCAGAAAACTCCTCTCAAATAATTATACGTCAATTTATTCTTTCATTTTTGCATGCCCATTCAATTCACAAAAATAGTATTTATACAAATAATGAGGAATTTCTCAAACCATGAGAGAGTGATTTGTATCATTCATTCATAGAGAATATCAAACCTAATGCCTTGAATACCTCCATTATTCCTAAAAATACTCAACTCCCCCAACTATATGGTTACTTTATACATTTGTTACATTACATGATATATGAACGAAATCAACTCATCCTACATGGATTATTCTAGAGAACTATAGACCTTATTACATTTATGGAAACAATAAATTTAAATGATGTTATTGCATCATCCATCACCATTTGGAATTCAGATGGGGCATTCTTGACACCAAAACATAAATCTTTGGGATTTATATCACTTTTCCAAAACCCACTTGTCAAATCAATTTTTTTGAAAACATTCTTAGAGCTAAGTTTGACAAATGATACATCCTTTGATGACAAAGGATATCTGATAAAAATAAATACTTTATTTAGGAATATAATTTATCACAAGCTATGGTTTTCCTCTTTTTGGTTTTCAATGTTTATCAACATAAAAGGTTAGGCTTTCCAAAGGACTTATACTTGGCCTTAACAATTTTATTTCAAGAACTTATGTGCTTTCTTATTTGCACAATTCCAATTATGTTGGGGAAATTTCATTATTTGAAGCCTTTGAATTCTAGCTTTATAATTTACTTTGTATGGGAGATCTACAAAATAATTTTTTTCTCATCCAAAATGCATATGGATAATCTAATATGAAATCCCTCTCAACTTTTTCTTTGATCTAACTTATGATGTTAGCTCCATTGATTTCAGTATCCCTCATGACTTTATTTTGTTTGAAAAGATTATATATAATATCCTTAACTTCATTTGGACGATTGCAAGCTACTTTGATAGAAGAAGTGTTATTGCTATCAAGTTTAACTTTATTTCTATAAATATGAAATTAATAATTGTTGGGTGTGAAGCCTGATTATATTCTTGATCCAAAGGTCTTATTTCATTCATGTTTGGATCCCAATCCCACTATTATTGTAGGGGGGTTCAAGGAGGGAGAAAACATGCAGGGGAGCCCCCTTGAAAGCAATTTTTTTCAAGAAAAATTCCCTATAAAAATATTATAATTTCGTAGTCAATCTAAACCATTCATTAGGTGGAATATCTGATAGTAGAATTTATGTTAATTTATGGTTTTTTCCCTAGAAGGAAACACTTGGTTTATATGAGGGAATTGTATTATGATTGTGGCTTTATTTTTGGAGAAAAATGTACAAGATTATGCGAGAAAGAAGATGAAGTTACAATGGATGTGTTGTAGGTTGCATCCTTTCAGGGTGATGGATACTATAAAAGGAAGGACTAGCTGTTTCTCCCTGGAAATAGCCTAGATTGGGTGAACCATCTATATCTGTGTCTCTCTTATTTTATGTTTTTTTTTTGTTTCCAATAATTTTGTTTCATTACTCTGCTATTTAATTTTTAACAAATGTTATAAGAGTGAAAGGTATATTTGGATAATAAACTCATAGGAAAGAAGGGTTCTTGGTTTGAGTGAGAGCAATGGTGGAAGATGGTAGGTTTAGGGTTGAGAAATTCAACAACCAAAATTACTAGCTATAGAAGATGCAAGTGGAGGATTTTTTGTATCAGAAAGATATTTTCCTACCATTGAGTAGGCGACTGAATAATCTGATCAATATGATGGATGAAGAATGGGAGATTCTTGACATAAATATATTGGGAACAATACGATTATTCCTAGAAGTGTCGGTGGCCTTCAATATTTCAAAGGAAACAACAAAAGAAGATCTAATGAAGGCATTGGAAAAACTATATGAAAACTCATCCTCAAAAAAGGTATTTCTTATGAAGCGCTTATTTGATATGAAGATGATAGAAGGTGGATTTGTTGTTAATAATTTAAATTAATTTAACTTTCTTACTAATTTGTTAAGTTCTATAGGGGTGATTTTGACAATGAAGTTGGGGCTTTGTTGTTTCTATGCTCATTGCTAGAGAGTTGGAATTCATTAGTCATGGATATCAATAATTCTATCTTTGGTTCAAGCACTTTAAGATTTGATGATGTTGTTGGTTCTATCCTTAGCAAGGAAATGTGACAGAAGAGCTCAGGTGATATATCAGGTAACACTTTGACCGCAGAGACTAGGGAAGAAAAATAGAGAAAGGAAAGAGCCTAGAATATAATAGTAAGTCAAGGAAATGTAGATCCAAATCCAGATCGGGAATAGTGTGCTAGAAATGTGGGAAGAAAGGACACTTGAAGAAAGACTGTGAATCTCATAAGGCAAAAGAAGGAGATGGAAAGCCATAGAACAATCAAGAAGAGAATGTAACATGTGATTTGTTGCAAGATGTTTTGATTCTTTCATTATAGAGTATTATTGGTGGTTGCGTGGTAGATTTAGGGGCTTAGTTCCATGCCATACCCCATAGGAAAAATTTTCATGACTACATTCAACGATATTTTGGATAAGTTCATATGGGTGATGATAAACCCTATAAAATTATTGGAATGGGTAAGGTACTTATAAAACAACATAATGGAAACTAATGGTTGTTAAAAGAGGTAAGAGATGTTCCAGATCTAAAGAAAAATATAATTTAAACAGGGAAGTTGGAAAGTCAATTTTGTGTAACTACATTTATAGATGAAACCTAAAAGGTCACAGGGAGCCCTAGTAATAACAAAAGGAGAGAAGGTTGGAACATTGTATTTATGCAAATGTATTTAAAATTATACTAATGCTTTAAGCTCCACAAGAGTGATGAAAAAGTGTAGCAAGAAAGGCTAAATTTGAGTTTAGCCTTAGCCAAATTAAGTAAATCAAATTTCCACATCAACAAGGAAACTTGGAGGTAGTTAACTAGTGTGACATGGATCAAGGTCACTCACTTAGCTTAGTAAATTCAAGTTAGAGGGCTTGGATTTTAGTTATGCATGTGTGATTGCTAAATTTTAGTAATCCAGTTGAGTTATTTTCAGTAGTATGTAGTTAATTGAACTCTAACTATTGATAGAGTCAGTTGAAGGCTATTTGTGTTGTGGGACAGCAATATAACTCATGGATTTGACAATTAAATGATCAATCAGACAAAAATAGCTAGTGCATGCAAGGAATTCAAGTTCCTCATCTGAAGTGGAGATGACAAGGCAATGTAACATCATATGTAGACTAGTTTTGAGTGCATAGGTGTTGCATACGTCAGATGATCAATCCTTGGGAATTGTGAAATCAATTTGGCGGAAATTCCTATTTGTTAGGGGATAATTTCCTTAGGATTTATGAAAAGAAATATAAGGCTTGGTGAGAAAATAATTGGCTTAGTGTTGGCTAAAGTTTGTCATTTGAGCAGAAAGAACAATTATTCTTTTGGAGGTTGAGCTTCATGCTGGAGATAGAAATTGAAATTGTTTCTATATTCAAATGATTAATGAAAAGAGGTTTGAGGGGTTTTTCCCAGTTGGGTTCCCCTATAAATCACTTTTTATTTGTGGTTTTACTTATTGCATGTCTATGCATGTTGTTCTAAATTATGGTTTCCATTCTATAGATCAGTAGAGTATAATTGTGTCTCTTTTTTTTCATAATTGCAATTTCTATCACATTTCTTCATGGTATCAGAGCTTTGAAATCACATTAGAACTAGTGTTTCAAACTTTTAGCTTAGTAATTTTGATTTGCAAGCTTCAGTGCAACAATATTTCTTCAATATTGGCATAATATTTTTCAATGGACTGAGATTGGAGTATGCCCTGGCGGGTAGATCGAATTTCATAGCCCTTAAGGATTGAATTGAAACATTGCTTGATGAAAATGGTATGTTATAATATGTTAAAAATAACATTGCAAAACCACAGTAGATGGATGCATAACAATAGCCCAGTGGAAAAAGGATGTTGCAAAGGCTAGGAGAATTATTCAAGAAGGTGTGAGAGACCATGTGGTCTCAAATATCCATGGAAAAGAGATACATTTGCTATGTTGAAGACACTCACTAAGCTATTCCAAAATAACAGTGACCAAAGGCAATTGGCTTGGAAAGATAAACTTTGAAACATAAGTATGCAAAAGAATGATACTATTCCACAATATCTATCTAGGTTTACTCAAGTTCGTGATGAGGCAGGAGGGGTTGGGGTGAATGTTGTATAATAGGACCTAGTGAGCCTAGCTCTTCTAGGCCTTCCAAAACCCTAGCATAACTACTAGGACTCTATGAATAGAAGGGGAAAATTACCAAATTTGGAAATGTTGTGGTTTGATTTGGTTCAAGAAGAGTTCATGAGAAATGATAGAGATGGGACATCATCCAAAGCTGAGGATGAAGAGAATGTTTCCTTGGATGGAAAGGGGAAGAAGGGAAAAGGGAAGAAGACCTAGATAAAACCTAAATCCAATGAAAATAATGGCAAGAAGAAAGACATGAGCAAGATAACATTATTCCACTACCACAAATTCAGGGACTATGCAATAAAATGTCCACATAAGAAATCCACCAAGAAGCCCTCAGGAGGAGTAGGAGGTGAAGCAATGGCTTCACAATTTGAATTATACTTTGCCCTAATAGAATGCATGTCTATCACTATTATGGGCAGTGTGTGGTACCTTGATTTTGGTGCCTTTTTCCATATGATAGGGTGCAAGGAGTTTTTTAATAGCTTGGAGGAGAAGGATATCTAGATGCATATCAAAATGGGGGATGATAGGAGGTACAATGCTAGAGGAATTGGTACTGTAACCTTTGAGAGGGAGAAATCCTCTTTCTCTTCACCTCCAAGATGCTATGTTTGTACCTGGGCTGAAGAACAACTTGATCTCTCTAGCAATATTGGAGGATCATGGCTATGATGTTATTTTCAGTAAAGGGAAAGCCTTTATTAGACACATAGCTACTAGGAAATTGAAGTAGATTAGGGTTCGAGTGAAGAACCTATACAAACTTGAGGTGGGAGATTGCATTACATTGAGAAGTAAAGTTGAAAATGTGGAAAGTTAAGATGTTTGAGAACTCTAGAACAAGATATTAGTCATCTACACCATGGTTCCTTAAAAACCATGCATTAAATTACCACTAGTCTTCCTAAAGGCTCCCTTGACCAGAAGGACGTTTGCAAGGGATTCACATTGGGAAATAATGTCAAATCCACTTTCCATGACCGAGACAACAATCTTAGAGCAATTCTACTCTGATCTTTATGGATCCTTTTCTACAAACTCCATGACAAAAGATAACTAATATGTTATTTTTATTGATGATTTCTCTAGAAAATTTTGGATCTTCTTCATGCGAAATCAGGATGAAGTTTTCTCAATTTTTTTTGAAATCAAGGCATTGGTTGAGAAGGATACTGGGAAGAAAGTGAAGGCCCTCAAGAGAGACTATGGAGGTGAATTTGTTTCACATTCCTTCAAGTATTTTTGTGTAAAATAAGGTATTTGAAGGGAACTAATAGCACCCCATAACCCACAATAGAATGAGGTAACTTAGAGGAAGAATAGGGGCATAATGGGAGCAGCAAGGGCCATGTTGCATAATCAAGGGCTACCATTTCATGTATGGGTAGAAGCATGCAACACAATAGTCTACATGTAGAACCAAAGTCCTCATAAAATAATTGGAATGATCAGACCAGAGGAAGCTTTCTCTGGGAGAAATCCTGATGTGTCTCATTTCATAATTTTTGGACCTTAAATTTATTACCATGTCTCCAAGGATTCAAGGAAAAAACTCAAGCCTACAACAAAGTTGGGAGTTTTTGTAGGATACACTGAAAGTCCACACAGTTACCTAGTTTACTTTATTTTATTGAGGATGAAAATTGTGATAAGAGATGTCAAGTTCGATGGGGAGAATGTTACGAGATGCTCTCTCGAACAAGAGTTGAGCATCCCATTAGAGAAAGAAATTCTAGCTCCAAAGGAGGAGCCTCATGATGAGATTTAGGAGGTTGTGAAGCAACCACGTGTAATGGATTATATAGGAGGAAGAGTGGAGACACCTACCCAAATAGAATCTTCCAGAGAGGGGAGAAAGAGAACTAGAGAAGCTAATAGATTTCTTTAGGATGTAAGGGAGAATGTGGGAACCCCTAAATGATAGTGCAAGAAGAGGAGGTCACCTGATAGGTACATTGGGTACATGGATATCATGATAGAGTTCATTAAGAAAAATCCTTCTTCATTTGAGGAAGCAATTTCTCGACCTGTTTAAGTTGATGCCATTGTTGGGTTGTGTTGTATTATTTGGGTGGAGCTACCTATGGTTTTTTGCATGGTTTTGGACGCGATGGTTTTTGGTCCATGGTTTTGGACGCGATGGTTTTTGGTCCATGGTTTTGGACACGATGGTTTTTGGTCCATGGTATTGGATGCTTCAGCATTTATAAATATGTATTGTAACATTGAAAGGAATATAATGAAAAATCAAGCTGGTAGTCCTAGTTTTGGGATCCAGGGGAAAATCTCCGTGTATATGTGTTTTGTTTGTTATGCTCTCGCATTGTTTATTTTCTGTGTTTTAGAATTCGTATGTAGGTAATTTCTATACGGGGTTAAAACCTATATTTGGTATCAGAGTTGTTTTGGCTTCAAGGGGACACCTTTGTTGCTGAGGGGTTTCACTTGGGCCTGTGGTAGAGACTATTTAGTGGGAGATCTATGTGATCGATTCTGGTGGCAAAAGAAGACGACGAGGAGTGGAAAGATAGAGATCGAGAAATTTAATGGTCAAAGTTTTGAGTTGTGGAAACTTAATATGGAGGATCTTTGGGTGGATAAAGATTAGTGGATCATGGTAGATTCAGGTACTAAACCAATCAGAGTGCCCGATGAAGAATGGAAGAAGTTGGATCAGAAGGAAAAGAGCACAATATGATTGTGTGTCTCATATTTAGTATTGCTGAATGTTAGATCTAAGACTTTTGTGATCCATAATGTTGATATCAGTCTTTCGGATTAATCACATCACTAGGATTTGGTCAACGTTTCGAGCCAACTAATGTGGTTCATCTTGTCTTGAGGATGAACCACATTAATTAGTTCGAAATGTCGACCAAATCCTAGCGATGTGATTAATCCAAAAGACTGATATAAACATTGTTGAATGTATCAGGGGAAGCTACAACGAAGGATTTTTGGGACAATTTAGGGACTTTTTGCCAATCTAAGTCTCTAGTGAATAAACTGTTCCTACAGAAAAAGTTGTATAACTTGAGGATGAAATACGGAGACTCGGTGACAGAGCATCTGAACGCATTTAATACTATTGTAAGTCAGTTATTATCTATTGATATTAAAATTTCAGATGAAGATAAGTGCATTATTTTGTTGTGTTCTCTACCAGATTCGTGGGATAGTCTGGTTATTTCAATAGGTAGCAATGCAACTACCTTGTAGTTTGATGAAATAGTCTCATCCTTGCTGATGGAGGAGATGAGACGAAAAAATATGGAGAGCCAGAATGGTGATTCCTTGTCTGTACGACGACAATCCCAGAACATAAACAAAAATAAGTCATTGAGTGGGAGATCTAAATCTCGAGGGAGATTTAAATCTCCAAGAAAACCTATAAAGGTGGCGTGATGGAAATGCAGAAAGTCAGGGCACTACAAAAGGGAATGTAAATCTAAATCTCCCAAGAGAGGAAAGGGATCTAATGATGCTCCTTTTGCAGAGGTGAAAACCACCTCAGATGAAGGTGGGGATGTGTACTTGGCTTCTTCAAGTACACATGTAGATCATGAGGCATGGTTGATTGACTCAGGTGTATCCTTTCACTTCACTCCCCATAAAGAGTGGTTTTGCGAGTATGAGAAATATGATGGTGGCGATGTCTTCCTGGGGGATGACAGGAAGGTTAGAATCATTTTTCATGGAAAAGTAAAGTTGAAGTTGCATGGTGGAAGGGTTAGAACACTTCCAGATGTTCTGCATATTCTTACATTGGCCAGAAATCTGATTTTTGTAAGCAAGTTGG
The DNA here is from genome assembly GCA_000404065.3 of Pinus taeda. Lineage (NCBI taxonomy): Eukaryota > Viridiplantae > Streptophyta > Pinopsida > Pinales > Pinaceae > Pinus > Pinus taeda. The sequence goes on along the minus strand of APFE031738411.1, from coordinate 56,243 downwards.
ATGATGCAAGTGTAAAAATAGTGTTCGAGAAAGATACTTGCAAGATGGTTTGGCGAGAACTGGTATTGATGTGGGGAGTTCGGATTAGAACTCTATAAAAGCTACAAGGTAGCATTGTTATTGATGGGTGCAACAGTTCTATGGTTCCTAAAAGTGGAGTAGAAAATCTAGTGGTCTCTAGAGAAAAGACCATGCTATGGCATCAAAGGCTTGGACATATTGGAGAGAAGGGCCTTCGAATACTTCATGGTAAAGGTATGGTATAAGGTATGACTAATAGTTATTTGGTTTTGATTTCTATCAAAATTGTGTATATGGGAAGCAGAATCGAGTGAGTTTCCCCACTAGTGGTAAGAGGGCAAAAAATATATTAGAGCTTGTGCACAGTGATGTGTTTGGACATGTGAAGGTTCCATCACTGGGTAATTTTGTGTACTATGTATCATTTATAGATGTCTTCTCAAGGAATACATGGATATATTTCCTTAAGAAGAAATTTGAAGTCTTTGATAGGTTTAAAGAATTTAAGGCTCTAGTGGAAAACTAAACAGAGAAGAAGATAAAGGTGTTGATGATAGAAAACGGTGGAGTGTTTTGCAGTAAGGAATTTGAAGAATTTTGTAATATGTGTGGTATAACATGGCAGAAGACTACTCCATATACACCTGAGCAAAATGGAGTTGCAGAAAGAATGAACAAGACGTTGATGGAAAGGGCAAGAATCATGCTCAGTGGTGCTGGGTTAGGATAGGATTTTTGGGCAGAGGTGGTGGAGACAACATGTTACTTGGTCAACAAATCACCTTCATCAGCGTTGGAGGATAAGACTCCACAAGAGGCATGGACTGGTAGGAAACCCTCAATGTCACATCTGAGGGTATTTGGGTGTGATTCATATGTACATGTTCCAAAGGAGAAAAGAACCAAGTTGCATAAAAAATCTGAAAAGTGCATCTTTATACGGTAAAAGGATGGTTTAAAGGATTATAAGCTTTGGAACCCAGTAACAGGGAAGGTTGTGTCCAGCCGAGATGTGGTGTTCAGATAGGTGAAAGATGTTATTAAACATGAAGTCCATCCAAAGGAACCTGAGAAGATAGAGTTTGAGCTTAAGGAGGAAGAATCAAACTCTACAGCAGAGAGGAATCTGAAGATGAAGAGCCACAAACTTTGGGTGTGAGAAGATCAGTTTGAGAAAGAAGGCAACGAGAAAGGTATAGTCCATCTACTTTCTATTCAAATTTTGGTTTATCTATTACTAATGATGTTCCTAGAACGGTGAAGTAAGTAGTAGATTTAGAGGATCGAAAACTTTGGAGAGAGGCCATGGATGATGAAATGGAATCTTTGCACAAAAATGAGGCTTGGGATCTGGTGGAGTTGCCAGCTTGAGGGAAACCCATTGGCAGAAAGTTGGTGTTCAAGAAGAAGGCAAATGCAAAAGGAAAGGTGGAGAAATACACAGCTCAATTGATAGCAAAAGGTTATTCCCAGGTGTCAGGAATTGATTTTGGTGATATTTTTTCTCTTGTTGCAAGGGTAACCTCTATTAGATTACTTTTTTCTATTGCTACTACTTTTGATTTTGAGGTAGAATAGATGGATGTGAAGACAAAATTTCTTCACGGGAATATGGAAGAGGAGATCTACATGAAGCAACCTAAAGTCTTTGCGGTGAAGGGTAAGAAAGAATTGGTATTCAAGTTAAAGAAGTCTATGTATGGGTTAAAACAATCAGCAAGGATGTGGTATCAAAAATTTGATACATTTATATGGGGACTTGGCCTCACTAGAAGTAAAGCAGATCACTATGTGTATTTTAAATTAATTTGTGATCGTGTTATTTATCTAGTCTTGTATGTGGATTATATGTTGTTGGTTGGAAGTGACAAAGAAATTATCTAGGATTTGAAGACCCAATTATCCCGCAAATTCGACATGAAAGATCTTGGTTCTGTAAACTATATTTTGGGCATGGAAATTAAAAGATATTGGGAAAACAGGAAGCTATGGTTAAACCATAGGAAGTATGTTGAGACAATATTGCAGAGGTTTAATATGTAGGACAGTAAATTGGTGAAGGTTCCTATTCCTATAGATGTGAAGTTATCTATTGAACAATGTCCCAAGACATAAGAAGAGGAAAAGGACATGTCCCATGTTCCATATGCAAGTATATTCAATAGCCTGATGTATACAATGGTATGTACTAGACCAGACAGTGCACATGTAGTGGGAGCATTGAGCAGGTTTATGTCAAAACCAAGGAAGGAACACTGGACAATAGTGAAGCGGGTTTTCAGGTCTTTGCGTGGCACTAGTGATTATGGTTTGTGCTACCAAGGAAGACTGAGATTGGACAGAATTTTGGATATCCATGGCTTTATTAATGTGGACTGGGCTAGAGATATGAATTAGAGAAGATCTACAAGTGGGTATGTGTTTAACCTATTTGGAGGTGCAATGAGTTGGATGAGTAAGAAAAAATCTGTAGATCTACTTTGAGAGCATTGTAGACCTGGTGTAGACTCATGAGAGAATTATATGGTCTCAAACAAGCTCCTTAAGCATGGTACACTCAGAACAATGGTTATCTAAATGGATTGGGCTTCACCAAACTAAAGAAAATTCGAACCTCATCACATTGTGGTAGATGGTAAGTTTCTTATTCTTGTTTAATATGTTGATGATCTAATATTGACTGGTGATGAGCAACTGATATGCTCCTGTAAAGATTATTTTTCAAGGGAATTTGAGATGAAATACATGGTCCTAATGCATTACTTCCTTGGGCTAGAAGTATCGAAAGGTGATGGTGAATTGTTTGTGTCTCAAGGGAAATATGCCTTTGAAATACTTCAAATATTTCACATGGAGAGTTGTAAGCCCATGGAAACCTCTATCTACAAACGAGAGGAAGGAGAATGCCACTTCATGTGAAGAGGTTGATGCTACCATTCATAGGTAGCTTGTGGGGTCTTTAATGTATCTTGTGAACACAATGCCCGACATCTGCTATGTAGTAAACTAGTTGATTCAAGCTATGGTGAGGCCTACCAATTTGTATTGGAAGGAAATAAAGAATGTGTTACAATACCTCATAGGCACTACCAAGTATGGATTGTCATAAAAAAGGACAAAGGGAGTGAAGCTTCAAGTCTTCAATGATGCAAATTGGGTAGGGAGTGCATTAGATAGGAAAATTAGTTCAGATGTTACCTTTAGTGTTGGGTCCACAACTATTTATTGGTACAAGAGTAATCATAGGTATGTGGTGCTCAACTCAGTAGAGGTTGAATAGATGGCTACAATTCAAGCAACATGTGATGCTTTATGGATGAGGAAAATACTTGTTGGAATTTTCATTCAAGAGATGGATCCAATAATGATATATTATGATAATGAGTGTTGCATTAAGCTCTCCGAGAATCTAGTATTTCATGACAAGTCCAAGCACATTGATATCTAATATCATCATTTGTGGCAATGTGTGTAGAGGAGAATTATGTTGTTATTTTACATTACAACTAAGGAGAAATATGTTGACATATTTAAAAAGTCATTGATTAGAGATAAAAAAATAGTCTCAAAAAAAAATTTCTCGAAATCTCTTGAAATTTGTGCCAGATTGTATTTTTATTCATATTGAATCCAATCCCACTTGAATTGCTTCATTCCTACGTTGTATGAGAGAGTTATGATGTTCTGAATTTTTTGCCCAACAACTAAAAAGTCAACTTGTAGGGTTGATTGGGATGTTGACTGGGAAAACCGTACATTGATGACAATAGGTGATTGTAAAAGTAAACTAGGCATTATGGACCAATTTTGTGATGCCACTTGGTATCACTGTACAAGTTGGGGTGTTGCATTCTTATTGGTTGGTGTGCTTTGTAGGTGGCCAATCACAGGCTGCCACGTGGTGCATTCTTGTTAGTGAAAATTTGTTAAAAAGGCTGAAGGGACTTAGTGAGGTTCAACCCCTCAACCTCTAGTACAATAGTGTAACACATCACCGCTATGCCACACACATGTCTCTTGACATATATGGTATGTTCTTTATATTTAAATACATGTGTTAGTGGAGTTGGGGGGAGGGAATGGGCTCACGGGCCCGCCTGACAGGAGATAGCCCCTGGTCTTATCACCATGCTATTGATAGTGCTAAAAATCCATCAACCAAACGGGTATCCCTGATGTGAAGTACCAGTTAGACCTCACACCGTTTGGATTAGGAGCCCCATTTGGGATATCTTATAGGCTTGCCTTGGCTACATAATACAACACAAGAGAGTAATGAATATATAATCTTGGATTTGCAAGTGAGTATTCTTGGTGAGTGTTCAATTGTATGTGTATCAATATTCTTCTACTCTGGAGGAAAAGGAAAGTGAGACTCTAGGAGATAGGTAATAGTACCATCCTAGTAGACACACATACACACATAGAAAATATCCGTCTAACATCCAACTAAATATTTCGAAAGGTGTGATGGTCATTCCAACTATTATAAGCAAGAAACATTTGTCTAACATCCAACGGAATATTCCACAAGGATGAGACAGTTATAATAACCATTACAACACATCCTCAATATGACAAGTGCTAAAATAACCGAAATAGTTCAACTACTTTAGCACAGATGAAAGAAAACATGAATTACAAACATCCACATAATAGTCTTACAAATATTCATAATCCATGTAGGAAGAATGTGTTGGCCATGAGGCTTATGATATTAAATAAAATTCATAAGACACATGTATACAATGAACACCACTAGCCCCAATAATGGATTGTTGGAGCCACTCCTTGCTCCCCAAAATAACTAACTTGTCTCTCTAATTCCTTGCGGGAGGAGCCAAGGTGAAATGTCCTTTTATCATATAATGAGGGTGTATATATAACCAATAGGGTGATGCTTTGCCTCCCTTGTCACTCTTTGACTACCCTCATGACTTTTTAACTTCCTATGATTTTTCAACTTTACATGACTCTTCATTTTTTGTACATGTCCTTTGGAATTCCACTTTACAATACATTTTGAATAGATAATTACATAATCTACCATAATGATGTGCATATGACAATTAATGACAAGACTTGAAATGACACTGCTAACATGGACAACATAATGACATGGAAATGTCAAGCCATTCTTTGCTTCTCCTTTGTCTTAAACAAGAGATGTGCAATGCTTCACCTTCATGAGAGATATGCTTTGTTCTTCATATCCACCATCCAAAGGGTTGTGAATCAGATGTAGTCTTCAAGCAGTCCTAATATTTGATATTTTGTTGTAATCTAGTATTCCTTCATCTTCTCGCCTCATGATCATCTTATTGCTTCAGTTCCATATGTGTCTTCTAGAATGTTGTCTTTATCCATCTCCTTCTTCTTCATCTTGTCATAGCATGATATATTACATGAATTTTCAATCCACTCATGACAAGAATACATCAATCTGATAAATCCTTAGTCTCAGATGATGCATGTTGATCCACTGATTGTGTCAGAATTGGGTTGCACGGTGAGGAAGAGATTCAGTGTCTACGCAATTCTGCAACTCAACCAACTAGGGGTGAAGCTTGAGCCTTGAGATTGCACAATGCACATTTTAGGCTGGATTGGGTAGGAATATTGCACAATTTTGGGACTCAGTGATTTGGGATAAGAGGTTTTGCAATGTTTCAACCAACTGAATAGTTTTGGAAGGTAGAGAAGGCCTAGCGATTGCACAATTGTGCAGCTCAAGAGCTAGGCTTGAGCTCAAAGATTGTTCAATGCATAGTTTGGGCTAGGATGGAGGGTTGTATTGTGTAGTTTTAGAGGCCAAAGTTAGGGTTTGAGCACTGAAATTATGAAATGCGCAGTACTGGAAGGATAAGAGGTTAGGTGATTGCATAGTTTAGGAGATCAAGGCTGATACTTGGGGCCTGAGATTGTATAATGTGCAGTAATGGGTTGGATGGGAAGAAATATTATGCAGTTCTGGGACTCAGGGGCTAGGCTTGAGCACTAAGGTTACGAAATGTGCAGTTCTAGGAGGTAGAGACCACACATTTCACAGTGTTAAGAGAGAAGGTTGATGTTTGAGGACTGAGACTGTGATGTGCGCAGGTTAGGAGGGCTGGATGAAGTTGTGTGGCTTAGTCGAGAGTTTTTTCCAATTTTGACTAAGTGTTGGATCAGTGGGACCAAGTTGAATAAAAGCAAGAATTGAACATGATCACACACTTAGTTCACTTGAAGACACAACACAGAACCATTAGAACACATGAACAACATAATTTCCTCAATGCAACAACATTGCGACAAGCCATTCCAAGTGTGACACTAAAGATACACTTTGCGATGAAAATGACGACACTTGTGTGATAGTGCATGAAAATTTTCAAATGAGTGTGGAATATGTCTACATGATAAGAAAAACTCATTGTCACACATATTTTCCCTTGAAACAAACCAAAAATCCACTTTACAATAAGTGAAAAATCCCACGCAAGAAGACAACATGTATTATATGAAAATGAAAGTGCGAACGACACTTGTGATATGTGAACGACAGTTAAAACAACACATGTCGGGGTGAAAATAACATGAAAATGACACAAATTAAAGGGAAAGCAAGTGAAAGAGACACCCAAAAACATGAAAATGACACTTGTGAGATCAAAGGTGCAGGAAGCATCAATTTGCCAAACTCACTGAAATGGAAGTACAAATGCAGCTATAAGTGAGAAATTGTCGATGTTAGTGTGCACTGACTGTCAACATGGATCGGAAATCACACATGCATAGTTTTTATAGACCATGATATGCTATTTCAACCTTGCATAAAATAATGTGCTCATGCACTTGTTACAGACTGATCATGTGTGAGAAAGTGACTTCGACACTTCCAATCCAAGAAGGGAGCTCAAAAGCATCAATTGACCAAGAAGTGAATATGGAGTGACTGATCATGATATCCACAATACGCTTCAAAATTTGAGTGTAGGTAAAATTTTGGAGGGTGTTTTTCGCAGAAACAACACTTGGCCACACACTGGTAGAACTCCAACTTCTCTACCTTGGTCAATTCTTTCGTGTAGGGTCTAATTATTCAAGGAGTATTGATTCATTGTTGAGATTACCATGGATTACCCATTCACCCAATGCATAAACATAGTCCCCTTCATTCCTTTACTCGGTTAAAAACAAACATAAGGTCAATGATCACACAATGTTTCGAATCAGGAAAGGTTAATGAAGTTAATGAGATTTAGATTTTCAGAGTGTAGTTTTTCATCTTTGGTGTTGCTATGTTGCTAGGAAGCTTGGACAATACCCCAGCATAATCACTTCAGGAACGGAAACATTTCTCCACTACCAGCGAGCCTGTAGAGTACCTCAATTGAGTTGCTTTCTTCACCTCTTTGCACAAGAAGCCTTTATCTTCTTTCAACTTATTTTTTTTTTTATATAGGAATGTGCATTGACACTTATTTATTTCATGGGTAGAAGAGAAGCAGGAGAGGTTGTCCCTTCAGAGAAGCATATATAAGATCTCTGATATTGGTTTTCTCATTTAGATTTTCCCTTTTCCCTTCTCTACTTGATTGAATCATTCTGAAAAGACCAAAATATAAAGGACGAGTGTATGCATGAGGTTTTCCATAATATGCATGGAGATCACAGTTCGACACAAGGCTTTCCTAGCACAAGGATCGTATTTTACATCAGAACATCATTGACTAAAAGGTGTAAGCAAGGCAAGGAAGTAGGATGGAGAGTTAACCAATGTTACAGTGTCACAAATTCCTTTTCTATTTTTCCACATTATTTTTTAAGCCAATGGGAACAACCTTCATGTAAATTCTTATTAAAAAAAATGAGAAAAGACAACACACAAAAATGTAACAAAACCAAAGACAAAATAGAACACGAGAAAAAAGTTAGAAAACAAATGAAGACTATAAAAAGCAAGTGTAGGATGAATTCAATACAGGGGAAACTAGAATGTAGCTAAGCCTATTCCTTATCTACACAACTCGAAGGTCTGGGTCACGTATAACAAAATTTCCAATGTAGCCACCATAGTTGCTCCCGACCTGCATCCACAAGGATACGAACAATTAAAACAGATGTAAAGTAATGTACAACAGAAAAGATAAGAACCTAAATAACTTTCACAATTTTTTTAAGGTCTTTCCTGTTAGCAAAAAGATAGGCCATAGCCACCACTTTTAACCAGTTTACATTCTCACCTTTTCGATGAGAACCATCATTAAACAAACCTCTAAAGAATCTTGTGAATATGTCTTTATCAACAATGAACTCCTTAGTAAGCACAAGGAAACATCGAAACTTGTTATTTGTGATAGAGCTTTGTAAATAAGATTTCTCTAAGCATTTAGTGATTGGATTGAAAAATTCATGATAATCCTCTTGAAAACCCCGAAATCTTTAAAATGATGAATTTTCAATTAGAGACACGGGATTATGATGATAATATTGTGAGAATAAATAGATCTGATCATATTCAACAGACATGTAAAGACAATGCAGCCTTGACATAACCGTCATCAAGTGTGGAAGTGCCTCAACCACTTGACAAATACTCGAATAGTGTGATGTTAAATCATAAATATCGAAGGGTGTAGGACAAATTTCATTGGATGTGTTGATCAGAAAATGATAAGATAAATGACAGTCATCAGAGACAAAATCATGATCAGATGGGATGATTAAAGCATCAAATTCCTAGCTTGTAATTAACAAAGATAAATCAATTTGAATAGCTTTGCGAATGCTCCAGAAATAGAACCAACTTCCTTGCATGTCGAATGTGACACACTATTTTCCTGTAAATGGAGAAAAATTGTGCAAGCATTGCAATCATCAAAATAACTTAAAAGGAATTACAACACCATAGACATATGAGACTAGTCAAGATATAATGAGTGGAGAAGAGTTTGACCTGCACGATAACTTGTGCATTCATTATCACTCAATAGGATTTCTGGTGCGAAGAAGGGAAAGGTTTGCAATACAATATTCACAAGAAAAACTAGAAGCTGAATTTTAAGAAATGAATCTGATATGCATGATCCCTTCAGCCAAGGATAGTCTTTGAAATTATCAACTTCACAATTCCATGACTCTATGAGAGATACACATTCCAAACTCGATTTTGATGTGAGATATTTGCATGAAGATGGATCAACTTAAGAATATTCTTGAATCTGATCAGAAGTCAAATCTCAAATGTTTGAAAGATTGCATCTGAGATACCAAACATATTTCATAAAGAGATTTATATTGAGTGAAACCATGTAAAGAGAAGGATTGTGTGAGAGAAACTAGATCTGACTTAGTTTGAGGGGCTTAATAGAGTTGTGAGATCTTGATATAACCATCAACAGAAGTTGAAGTGCCTCGACTTCCCAAAAAGTCCTGGAACTTTCAAGGATTGTAAAATCACATCCTGACATAACCATGTAAAGATTGAATCAGATCATGCATGGTGTGAGGACAACTGCTACCACTAGTTTCACTAAGATCACTACTCACCGTATGGTAGCCACCTCTGTCATTGACATGACCAGATTTTTCAACTTCAACAAGAAGGTTACTCAAGTTGAAAGAGTCATATGATCGTAAATCTAAAGATGTATGAACAAGAGAAATTTGATGATCAAGCTAGTTTGGATAGGTGTCTTCATGTAAAAGAAGAGATGATGAGGGATGGAAGGAGTAGTAAATGATTTTATTGTTTTTATTTTCATCATGGATTGTCTCACCACCTTATTTCAATTGATAAGTTAACTCATTAGATGAAGACCTTGAAGAGCATGGAGTGTCTCCATCACAAATTGTAAAGCACAAGGAATAGCGAGATGAAGAGGAAGTTTTGATAAGGACATATTCTTTGACCTAATCAGATTCTAGATCTAAAGTAAAGTTTTCATGAGAAACCAAAATATCATATGATGCACCTGGGGATACTTAATCACATACACTAATAGAGTCATCATCATTGAAATGATTGTTTCCCAAGGCTACAAATTGATTGAAAGAATTGATTACATTTGATTCACTACCGAAATTAAGATATTGAAAATCATCCAAGAATGGAAGCACATCATATTCACATGGAGGATTTTGAAAAGGAGAATAAAGATTGAAAGCAAATTAACCTTCCTGCTTCTCTGCCCATGTAATGTGACTGCCTTGTATATGATCACAAGCAACTCGAAAATCAAGAGAGTCTAAAAAATTGGTTGGTGGGGTTGATTGATCAGACTAATCATGGTACAAAGAATAATGACATGTAGATGATAGAGGAAAACATAAATCCAAATCAGATTTGAGACTAGAGCTATGAATAGTAACATGATGTTGTGGAATAGAGGAGTTAGTCTTCACCATGGGCTTCATGAGACATTCTGGTATTTCCTCCATTGAATCTAAGTCATGAAAAGTGGAAGAAGAATGAGAAGATGGCTTAGGAATTTGATTATCTGATCTCCCAACTTTATTATTGTTAGAAATAATACTGAGAGGGGGGGGTGAATCAGTATTATCAAATTCTTTTCAATATATCTTCTTGATTTATACTTCAATTTAATCTTCAGATATTGATCATTAAATTGTATGTCAGTAAAATAATGCGCATGAACAAGAGAAACAGATAGTCACACCAAAGAACACCAGATATAAGGTGGAAACCCAATGTGGGTGAAAACCACCTGCTGCAATATGTCTCTATCTTCTTTCAATTAGAAACTTCTTTTACAATGATTTTGTATTGGTGCAGTCCTTTACCAGTACGCAGGTTGCAACCTGTAGAGAGCTACAACTCTCTCTCATTTTCCAGTCTCTCCTGGAAGGGAGCTACAACCCGCTTTTAGTCTTTTACTTCTTTAAGGACCACGTTTCATAAATTTTCAAACTGAATCCATGAACATCAAATAATCATCAAGTACATGAAAATCACCCAATCTCTTTATACAATGAACCAATGAATTACCCAACTCTTCAGAATGCTGTAATCAAAAAAGAAGTACCAGAAATATAAACCCAAAACTCTGCTGCAGTAGATAAAGGACAATCAACAATAGTTTCAAGATAAGACCACAACTTCACCAACAGGGGCCTGCGTATATCCGCATCTCTTCTAAGACAGAACTGCGCAGATCCGCACTGGTTATTCTTTTGCTCTACAAACTTTTCTTCAGATCCGCACCTTCACTTCTGACTTTCTGCGTAGACCCGCACTGTGCCTTCTTCTTGCCTGTGTACCTTGCACTTCGCGCTTGACTGTGTTGTGTGCGCTCCGCACTGTGCCTTCTCCTGTACTGCGTACCCCGCACTGCGCCTTTGACTGCGTTGCGTACCCACACACTTCCCCTTTGACTGCGCTGCGTACCCACGCACTGCACCTTTGAATTGCCTGCATACTTCTGATTAGGGCCAATTTTTCATTACACCCATGTGCCACAGTCAGTCAAATCCACAGATCTATTCATGCGCCCGAGAGATCACGACATGCCAATAGATTCACCTTAAGTTAAGTTATCTCCGTGAATTAGATCTAGCTTTTAAAAACCAATCACCCAAAATTCCAGATCTTAAGATATTCAATTGCCAAAGTTAAGTTTAGCCAAGTGATATCCTTCCCTATTTATAGTCAAGCCCTTATTCACACCATGGGACAAAACCATCAATAACCAATACAAGGGATCCAAACCAGGGCTAAAATAGATCATATACCACGGGCCAAAACCATAGGATCAAGATCGGCGGGCTAAATACCACGGGCCAAACATAAGAAACCCCATGTGAGCGTGCTTTTTACTGCATGGAAGTATGTGCACTGGGGTCCGCACCTTCTGTTCAGATAACCTGTGTACATGACCGCAACTTTCTAAACAGCGTACCTGCGGGTCTACTCCTTTTGAACTGTATACCTGCGAACCTCTTATTTTCATTATTTTGAGAGCCTGAACAGACCATTGCCACTTGAGTGAGTTGCCATCAAGTACAACACCTGTATCATAGAGCCATAGAGCCATACCAGAATCATAATGCCAACAAATATTACCCTATCGGTAGCTATGAAGATAAATACATGAAGTGGAACACACTGCAATAGGGAAGGGGCCAAGATGTGTCAAAGTTCACAAATGTTTTCCATACCCTTCGCAAAAAGCTGGGTATCAAGGATTATTATCAACATTTGGTACTCAAGTATTGCAACTGTCTACACAAGTACATCCAGGACGAGATGGAGTTCCTAGACATCTCCTCACTTGGCACTACCTATCAATAGACTGTCAAGATCAAGCATAAATTTAAACATAAGAAGTGATACTTTGGATCTACGAATGAAAATTGTTGGGAATGGACCAACTTGGTCCAAGTTTTGGGTAAAAGACCCAGCAGAAGAAGGAGTGAACCATGCAGAGCTGCCAAAGATATATTCATCGCGTAGTCTTTCAGGGCTTTGGGGATGGGACAAAGCACTTATTTTGTAACAGTTAATGGGTACTAGTCCTTGTTTTGTGGACCATGGTTTTTGTAAAAATGAAATGTATATAAGGAGATGTAATACTTTGTAATCATATATATCATCATAAGTGAATTGAATCTCTGTATTTGCATCTATAGTCTATAGTTTTGGGAAAGGCTCTATAGCTGAGTACATGGAGGCCTAGAAGAGTCTACAACTGAGTGCGCAGACCACCTACAGTTGGGTGCACAGGTTGAAGACATACATGTACAGAATATTTATATTAATAAAGAAAAAAAATTGCGAAGAACTGTATATCTTTATGTGTTTAGTCTTTGTTGTTGTTAGTATCGTTATGTATTCTTCCACTGGATTATGCGAAGAATTGTAAGATATACTATTATTTGTTAGAGTTTATGGGTTTAATGTGATTCTATTAAATTAATTATCTTCACGAAGTTCTTATGCATGTGAAGTTATCAGATTAATATAAAGTATAAGTAAATACATGGCACCACTGCGTAGATATCCCTCGGTTGCAGAAGCCTGGTTCTGCAGCTTCCCATAACTACTTCGGGTAAGACTCTGATCTTCTTACAGGTCGTTGCTGAAAGGGTTAGTAGTTGAGGGTTTTGTTGGTGTACAACACACTCTAAACCTGGGTCAAGCCCCCTGAAACCAACAAATGGTTATGTTTCCAGGAATTGCAGGATACAAAATCAGCTAGCTACGCTGACCCTAGAATTGTAGGATTTGAAGAAGGGTAAAGAAGTTAGACTACAAAGATTAGAAGTGTGGTGAAAAAAATGTAAATAAAAAGGTCATTATAAGGATCAATGCCCCGTGTTCAGAGATTACATTGCAAGTGGAGTGCCAAATCCAGTAAACCTAGGTCTGTGGTGTGATATCTATAGAATGTGAGGTCAACATCACTCTGAAGACTACTACCTATTACAAAAATATATACAAACGTTGAAGTAGTTATTTTGTAACTTTTGCAGATCAGTAGGCCATGATGAGAAAATTTTCTGAAGTTATGACTTAATGATGGAGCGCACTGCTGATAGTTACAGACTGTAAGCTGAAGGACATACACACGAGGAGTAAGGCCAACACACTGGTTGATGATGTGGTCAGATGGTTGAGGATGTGGTCAGATTATCTGTTACAATTGTGGATAGGAAGGAAACATCACAAGAGACTATCAGAAACCGACAACAACCTGCAATTACTATAAGTCTTTTGATCATGTGATAGAAAAATGTCCCATCCTTATTGCAAAGATGCAAGAGAAAAGAAATCAATAGCCTATAGTAAATGTCTAAATGATGACCTATGAGCCAAGAGAAGATCAACCACGCATCGGCATTGTAACAAGAAGCAGAACCGTGACCGGGAATGATAAGGCCGAAGGGAAAAAGGAAGTTGAAGCTACATGGATAAGGAAAACTATTGAGAAATCTCCTGCATTTGATATCATGAAGGAAAAGAAAGCATTCATGGAGGTGAGGCAAAGTTTTATGGATGATGGGGCCTCGACCTCTACCATGCAGCCGATTCAGAAGGATAACCGTGAGATAGTATCAGTTGTGACATAGGAGGTAGATCAGAGTATCTTGAAATCTTTTCTACATTCTTGGATGAAGCTATTGAGGAATCAGAAGGTTGTGAACATATTACAGCAATTAATAGACTCTTGTGCTTCTAAGGAGGTAGCGCAGAGTGATATGCACACACTAAATAATTTTCATAGACATAAGAAGAGAACGGGGAAATAAATGAGGCTTACAATGTAGATTGGAGAGTATGACATGGATCAATTTATCTTGGATTTGGGATCTAATGCCAATGTCTAGCCAAGGAAGACTTGAGAATCGATGGGTAAGTCGAAGCTAAAATGATTTACTATTAAACTGAATATGGAAAATCAACATAAAATCTTACCCCTAGGAAGTTTTGTCTAATGTCACAGTGGACATCGATGGAGTGCACACTACCACTGACTTTGAAGTGATTGAGATAGTAGATTATAGTAATCCTTACCCCGCATTGCCTGGATTGGATTGCGCATTTGCTAACATGGCTATAATTAATCTAAATAAAATGACCTATTTGAAAGAAATAATATGAGGGTTATTGTTCCATTGAATCCATTGAAAGGGGTGAGGTATACAAAGCATGTCAAAAAAGAATATAGCAAGGATGACATTGATAATATCTATCAGATCACAATGAAGGAAGAATAATGAACCAATCCCACTGTAGATGGAAAGCTGACTTGGGAGTAGGATAGTTCCTACACCTCAAATTCAAAAGAAGAATTCGAGAACTAGCATAACAGATTGCATAAGTGTCTACAAGGTGATGCGCAAGGATCACTAATGTAGTGCATTGCATGACAACTGAGTTATGTGATTTACCTTTATATGATGGTTTGGGTGATATAAATACTTGCTTTAGAGATTATGAAAGATGGGTACCAGAATGTCAGACATTGTTAGCTCTGGATCAAGCACTGAGGGCTACTCCTGTTAGATGGTGGGTTACTCATAAGAAGAATATAGGATATTGGTAAAAATGTAGGAGGTTGATGTGGGTATGATTTGGACAAGTAGAAATAGAGCTCGCAGATAGTATGATGGTCAGAATGATCCTAGAGACCACATGTAGCTCTGTATGGAATATTGAGGAGAAATTCCATGAGAAGAATGGGTCCATGGCTTCATCCATACTTTGGAGACAATCCCTTAGAATTGGTGTCTCGAAACTGAGCTTCAACATGGTACTTCTAGCTGGGCAGAGATGGTGGATGGATTTGTGATGACATTTAGATTTGAAGATGATTGTCCACATATAGATGCAGCTCTGAATATAGTTAAGAAGAAGATTTCTTAAATTGAAGTTCTAGTTATCTGGCAACCTCATTGGGCTACACAGATATGAAATGTGAAGAATTTTATAATCTCATTGTAGAAGAAGACGAATATCCTTGCAACATTGATATCAAAGAGTCAGATGAATATCGTGAAGTAAATGGACCTGAGATAGAGATGTCTGATATAACAAAGCCATTAAAGATGAGGAAGGTGAATATAGGGTCAGAGGCTAAACCGACATACATAAGAATATGATATTACTGGGACAGAGACATTGTTAGCAAGATAACAGATTTGTTGCATGAATACAAGGAATTGTTTCCCACTAAATTTTCAGACATGAAAGGAATCATAGGGGATTTGGAAGTTATGAGGATTCCTCTGAAGCCTAATTCCAAACCTGTTAAGTAGAGGCCTTATATACTAAATCCAAAGTATAAGGAAAAGGTAAATAATAATTGGACAAGCTGTTAACAACAAGGATAATTGAACCTGTCGACCAGTCTGAATGGGTAAGTCATATGGTAGTTCAGGAGAAGAAGGTGAAAGGGGAAATTAGAATCTAAGTGGACTTAAGGAAATTTAATGATGCATGCCTGCATGACCCTTTTCATACACCATTTATAGACGAAGTGTTGGACAATCTAGGAGGACAAGAAGCAGTTATGCCTATGGAATACATTGTGCTGAGTTTGAGAATTACAGTTGTCACATATATGGCAGACCCTAACATGATGAACGAAAGAATGTCGTAGATACTAGATTTAGAAGAAGACATATTCATAGCAAGATTCCATCAACAGGTGTCAAAAGTAAGGGAGAAATCTTGGCATGACAAGCATATCAAAAAGAAGATATTTCAAGAAGGGGGTCTTCTATTATTATATCACTGTAAGTTCACAAAGTTCACGAGAAAATTCAAACACATTAGTTGGGGCCATTTATCATCAAGAACATTTCCGATGGGGATTTTGTTCAGCTTGAAAAGCTGAATGGTTAGATGATTCCAGGACGAGTGAATGGTAGTAGATTGAAGATATATAGGTATGACTATGTCCCTAGAGCTTCGCACTAAAAAATGAAGGGGAGGAAGTCTTAGTGTCACCTGTAGTTGAAAGTGGGAATGGGACTATAAACTACTCTGTAGGAAGGAACTTCGTCGAAGGAAGATTACTACGCAATACTCAGGAGTATGACAAAGTCTGAAGGAGCTGCAACGAAGAAGAGATGACTATGCCAAAGGGGAAATCTGATGAAGCTAGATGAAAATATGATCATTGGAAGGAAAAAGGGCACTATTAAAAGGAAATTATCATTGACCTCACTGCAGGAGGATCCAAACATCCTGAAGATTGAGGAGGAACTACACGCTAAGCAAAAATGGCACAATGAGATCCTGGTAGTTGTGAAGACCTTACCAATCTTGTAGAGGCTTTCCAACATTACTGAAGGAAAGAACCTCCAGGCACAAATAGATGATCTTCAAAGGAAAACAGAGATCTTGTAGGAGAGGACTCAGCTGTGGTAGGAGGAAGCCTTGTAACTTTCATAGGCAGTGCATAAGAGGCTGAAGTAATTGAAGAGAACAGAAGAAGAAATGTTTCAAAAGTTTGGTGTCCCTACTACAGAAGATTTACTGAAGGAGACGTGTCAGGAAGAAAAATTTATGGCAGAAATGATCTAGTAGTACAACGTAGTGTACAACAGGTTTGTAGCAAATATCAAGGGCACTGAAACTGAGTGACTCGGGATGAGTCATGTGTGAGTGTTGAGGGCATGTTGGGCATGGCCCAACTTGGTCCAAGTTTTGGGTAAAAGACCCCATAGAAGAAGGAGCAGACCGCGCGGAGCTAGCGAAGATATATTCATCACACGATCTTTTGGGGCTTTGGGGATAGTACAAAGCCCTTATTTTGTAATGGGTATCGAGTATTATTCCTTGTTTTGTGGATCCATGGTATGTGGACCATGGTTTTTATAAATATGAAATGTATATAAGGAGATGTAATACTTTTTAATCGGATATATCATGATAGGTGAATTAAATCTCCGTATTCGCATCTGTAGTATGTATTTTTGGGAAAGGCTCTGCCGCTAAGTGCACAAAGGCCTAGAAGAGTCAACAGCTGAGTGCGTAGACCACCTGCATCTGGGTGCATAGGTTGAAGATGTATATGTATGGAAGATTTATATTAATAAAGCTAAATTTTTGGCGAAGAACTGTATATATTTTTGTGTTCAGTCTTTGTTGTTGTTAGTATCATTATGTATGCTTTCCACTGAATTATGTGAAGAAATATAAGAAATACAATTATTTGTTAGAGTTTATGGGTTTAATGTGATTCTGTTAAATTAATCATATGGGCAAAATTCTATGCATGTGAAGTTATCATATCAATATACAGTAGAATTAAATACACGGCATCACTGTGTGAATATCCCTTTGGTTGAAGAAGCCTAGTTCCGCAACCTCCCATAACTGCTTCGAGTGAGACTGCGATCTACTTGTCAGTCGTTGCTAAAAGGGCCAATATTTAATGGTTTTGTTGGTGTGTAGCATACTCTAGACCTAGGTCAAACCCCCTAAAACCAACACAAAGAAAGGGAAAGGCACCCACAAACCATAGAACGAAGGACAAAGCCAAGGTAGGGTGACTCATTACAACTCGCCGAAACCGCAAGCAAAGAACAACACCACTAAGACAAAGAACACAGGGAAATGGTGTGAGTTCCATAAGAGCCCCACTCACAACACAACTAAGTGTCGAGCCAAGTAGTCATTGGTGGCCGAGCTTAAGGATTTCAAATCAGATGCATGTTCCGACCCTGAGTCAAAAACCGACAAGGCGAATGAAAAAGGGAAGCATATTATCGATGTAGATCCCAATGCCACCATTTCCACCACTAAGCTCCAGAAGGATGAGCCCAAATATCTAGAGGAGGGGGAGTGGCTCCTCTACCCATAGATGTGGGTGAAGGGTTCTCCACTGCAGTTCATTATCAATAATTGGAGCCAAAATAACCTCATTTTAGTAGAGATCGTGAAGTAGTTGGGCCTATAGACCATGCCACACTTACAATCGTACATCATTAGGTGGCTTAACTAAGGGCAAGATCTCCACGTCATCCAATAGTATCACCTTCACTACGACATCAAGCCCTTCATAGATGAGGTACTATGTGATGTTTCTCCTCTTGAAGTTTGTGATGTATTATTAGGCCAAACATACTTGTGGAAGAGGCATGTTGTGTATGAGTCTAGCCCTCACACTTTTATTATTACTTTGGGAAATAAGTTGTACAGGATACCAGAGGTAGCATCACCTACCACCATTTATTTCATCACTATGAAGCAATTTAGTAAGATCATTTCCCAGACCAAGAATTTTTTTTCCCTTATGATTCACCCTTAGCGAAAGAGGAAGATTTTGGCCACAAACTCCAGACATGGCTCCTATACATGGCAACAGAAAATGGAAAAGGTTATGGAAGAGTCTAGGGACATCTTCATCTCACCCATAGGGGTACCTCTAGACTGTCAGGTCAAGCACTCCATCAATCTAACCCTGGGTGTGTCGCTACTCAATGGATTGATCTATCGATGCTCTATTTGAGAGAATGGTGAAATCAAGAGGCAGATTCAATTTTTGTTTCATAAAGGGCACATCAGGCCAAGTTAATCACCTTGTGGGAGCCTAATCATGTTGGTACAGAAGAAGGATGGGACTTGGAGACTTTGTATTGACTATCGGGTGCCAAACAAGATTGTTTTCTAGAATAGGTATCCAATCCCATAGATTAATGACCTTCTGGACCAGTTCAATGTGGGGAATATTTTAGCAAGATTGACTTGAAGTTTAGTTACCACCGGGTACCGATTGAAGCCTCCAATGTGTGGAAGACTACCTTCAAATCCAACGGGGGATTTTTCAAATGGCTGATCATGCCTTTTAGGTTGATGAATTCCCTGTGCATCCTTCATGAGGCTGATGGATGATATCTTACGACCCTTCACCAACTCATTCATGATGGTGTATTTGGATGACATATTGATCTTCAACTAGATTTGGGAAGAGAACCTCCACCATATTCAACAAGTCCCCCAAACCCTGTGGCAACACAAGTTGTGTGCCAATTTGGAGAAATGCACTTTTGGTATGACCCTGGTTAATTATCTGGTGTATATAATTGATGTACGAGGTGTGCATGTGGACTCAACCAAGATACAATTCATTTGGGATTGGACAACCCCAACCACTCTAACAGAGCTCTGCAACTTTCTAGGTCTTGCCAACTTCTACTATAGGTTCATGTTGGGGTTCTCTCATATCACTTGGCCTTTGAGTCAAGTCACCAAGGGAGAAGTGAAAGAAAATTTCTTTTGGTCGAAATCCCAACAAAATATGTTTTCCGAGTTGAAGCATCGTCTTTGCTCTACACCAGTTCTCATATTACTATACCTATAGCAACCATTTGAGATTGAGGCAAATGCCTCTGATTATGCTATTGGTGCAGTTCTTACTTAGCAAGGGCATCTAGTGGCATATCATAGTGAGACAATTTCAAATAATCTGAAAATATCCCACCTATGACAAAGATATGTATTCCATTGTGCAATCATATCGACAATGGAAGCATTATATTATGGGGAAGGAAACGGTCATCCACACAGACCACTAACGCTTGTATTTCATACAAACACAAGGGAAGTTTCAGAACGATCACCATCATAAATGGTCCACATACCCGCAACAGTTCCATTTGAACATTAAGTATATGAAGGACAACACCAACAATGTTACATACTTCCTACACCGACTGTTGGTCATGACACTAACTACTATGCTCAACTCTTATGGGCATGACTCTGGGGTGGCCACATCTTTACAAGAGCGATCCAAAATTTGGAAACACATTGTTGGAGAGGTAAATCCCCTCTACGGATAGAGGCGATCCCTACTAGCCTAGAATGGGTCTAGCAACAATCAAACAATGCTATCACGCAAGTTCCTAATTGCAAATAAAAGGTAGGTGATGAAGACCTACTTGAGATCCAACGCTTTAGTTTGTAGAAGAGACATCGCCCACGTTCCTTTTCCTTGGCCGGTCACAATCCTCCACTATCCACATGAATGGACACCTGCACACAAAGAGAACAACACAAACACAAGCGTGAAATCTAATATATGCAATTATACATCAGTCAGGAAGGATATAATTCAACATCAACCATTACAAGTACAACGCGAATGGAACCATAATGGTAGTCATCTATTATTAATAATCAACAAAGGAGAATACAACCAGCGTCCTGACATCAAGTCCTCCTTTGGCTGGGTGCTCAGCTACACAAGTCTTGCAAAGCTTGAAGGTGTGAGGGACAAGCTCTATCTCTCTTTAGTAACAAGGTCTCCTTACTTAGGTAAAGCCTTATGGACACAAAGAAGGCTCTTGCAACTCCAATCTCTTGATATCTTCCTTTCAGCACAAGTATTGCCACTAGAATTAGAACTAGCTTGCTCAAGCCATGGAGACAAGCTTTTATAGAGGAAAAGGAAGAGATAAGGTCAATCTCAACAATAATGGATTTGGCTTCATCACTTGGAAACTTCTATGGAATGGTGGCAAACTACTTCCCATTCAAGGAGATTTGAAGCCAAACCATCCTCACTTAACTTGGATGCAGTTGGTGAATGAGTTGGATAGAACTTTCAGAGGTTTGATTAGTTCAAAAATCTGCCCAAAAAGGTTGGTGCGATTGCGACTCTGGGACAGAGCGCTAATGGCGTGCCCTTTCAATAGGATTTTCTCCATTGGCGCGGGCATAACACAGTGGACCATCGCTAATGTAAAAAGGGCTGTTTTTACAGGCAAATAGCAGGAGATGTCTTCAGGGCATATGAAGCTCATGTTCAGAGGTGAATGATGCAAGTGGTTTCAAGTCTTGTCACTTCTCACAAGTCCCGGAATGAGTCCTCCAAGATGCAGGAGAGGGATAACAGGGACGGTGACAAATGGTGACAAATTACTGTGTAACAGAAAGTTTGGTGAAATTGTGTGGGATCTTGGATAGAGGCATCTGGAAATGCTTTAAACCATTTCTTAACTTCTCCTGTGAGACTTTGGGAAAATAGTCTCAAGTTCACATCATCATCATCAATTTCTTGCAAATCTAAATAATCGTTCATTTTTTCTATATGTTGTTGAGCAATGATTGGCCCTATGCCATCAAATTGAGGTATTCTACTCTTGTAATCTTGTGGCACGCCATTGAGTTGTCCAGGTAAAACCAGGGGAGCATAATGACCTACCATGATAGGTAAATGAGAGGAAGATGTAACTACAATAGATGTGGATGTGGAAGGTATTAAAGGCGGTGGGATGGTAATTTGTTGTGTTGGTGTAGTGGTGGTAGGGATAGTAGATGAAATGGGTATAATGGTGATAGGGGGAATTACTAGAGGTATAGTAGAAATAGATGGCATTACTGGTGGGATAGTTGAAATAGGGGGCAATACTGGTGGGGTAGTAGTACTAGATGGAATTACTGGTGGGGTAGTAGTACTAGATGGAATTACTAGTGGGGTTAGTGATGAGGTAGTAGAAGAAGAAAGGGAAGATTTAGATGATTCAAGAGATTTCTGCACAGCCTGATCTAATTCAGTTACCAACACTTCGAGCTTATTAAATTGTTTCATGACATCATCATCAGAGTCCGGATTAACAATTTTATGCTTTAAAATATAAGGTTTTAAAATTATTTCATCAAAAACAGTTTCAAGTACAAAGATGTCAGACTTAGTATGAAAGAGGTTATGCTCAAAAGCTAAATCAAACTCAATATCCTCTATAATTACTAAACTTTCAGGGAGAGAATTAAGTTTGGGCAGAGGATTATTACTTTCTTGGCTCTTAGTTAAACTCTTCTTTCTGAGAATTTTTTTAGGATTATCTACATTTTTTTGTGGTTTAGGATCTAGATTATCTCTAGGGTATATCTTTTTAGGAGACAGATCTACAATAGTATATTTACAGATATAAAATATGTACAACTTTAACTACAAAAAATCCTTAAATGAGATCTATTTCATAGTCACATGAAATAACTTTAAGCTCTAAAATAAAATTTACCAGGTTAAATTGAATTCATATCAGATTTGTTCGAAGTCCCCAGTATGGTCACCAGAATGTTATCACTCTGTAATTTCCTAAGGTTGTAAAAGAAATCTAGTAAGCTTAGAATCTATCCTTTCTAAACTCAGAGAGGGATCTCTATATTGGATTTAGATTTATTGTTTTGATATTTTATGGTAGTTATTAGGTTTAGAGTTTGGTTTTTTCAAATGTTTGGTTGAAACTGCAAGGAAATGCCATTGGGCAATGGAGTAAAAAATCCTTAGGGTGATTAGATACAAGAATGCTAGAACAGATGTAACAAGGTAAGGTAGGTAGGCTGTTGGATCTTTGGAGCTTTGGTGGAACGAAAGGGAGGAAAATATTTAGATTCAACTAAACATAGAGCATTTGAGAATGAATTATGTATTTAATCTCAGTTTGAGAAAACAGATATTGTTTATAAGCCAGAGCATAGTGTAATTAAACAAGTTCAACACCTAATTTTCTTTAAATAATACAGATAGGAAAACATATAGAAAAATAGAGAAATAATAATTACACAAGAATAAAAAACATCACCAATTTTCCTGACACAATAATCCTAGAATGACTTTATGTATTAATGAAATGATCACTTTAGCTTAGTACACAACTTTACATCAAAGGTCTTCTTTCTTGGTACAAGTTCCAACCCTTTGTACTTTGAATTATGAAGTATTATACAAAAATTATCAAGATACCTTGATTTGAAAAATCAAGATTTTATAAAATATCCTAAAATATTGTTTACAAAAATAGTACATAAATATAGGCAAATAAAACTGATGTAGCTTTCTGGTACTATCTTCAAGGATTTTGGTGCTAACTTGGCCAGAAAATTTGTTTTTTTTTTTTTTTGAAGATGAACACCTATTTTAATCTAGTAGTTGGCATAGTTGATCCTATTTGTCGTCATCTGGGGTGGAAAATTTAATTAGCTTCCTATAGGTTTCATCTACCCCATATATTTCTAGAAGGTGGGCTTAATTACAAACAAATGTTTTATCTCATGTTTGATAAGTAAATCGAATTTCAAACCCTCCATGAAATCATTTCATGTGATGGTTCCCTTTATTGTGGAAAACCTTGGCTTATCTTTGGCTATGGTAAACAACTTTTGCTGATAATCATCTAACTTAACCAACTTATCTCTAATTCCTTTCAAACCTGGTAGCCCTTTTTTATTTAGTACATTGATTTTCTTTGAAACTTATGAATGTTGGCCTCCAAGTTATGGCATTTGTTCTCCAACTTTAGCATCAAGTTCCTTTTTGTAAGGATTGTTCTCACCTCAAGGATTGTTTCTATCCTATCTGCAATCTCAAATTCCTTGAGTTCCTCCTTTGTCTTTGAATTTAGAATCCTTATTAGGCAATGGCTTCACCTAGTTTTTGTCCCAAACTTTCTTTTATTCCTTCAATAACTTCTTTTGACCTCTGCACAAATTACTCCTGCTCGAAAACTATTTCAATGGAACGTAAAATTTCAATCGTAGCTTCATTCATTTCCACCCAAATGTTCTCCTTTGCATGTGCAATTGTCTGAACCATGGTATATTCATTCTCTAACTGTTCAATTCTCTGGGTTAAGCTATAAGTCTTTTGAAGCTCTATTATTTACACATTATCAATATTTAATTTATATTCTTGGAGATTGTTTATCTGAGGTTTTAGCTTTTCAATATCCTACCCTCTGATAGAAAAGTCCTCCATAGATTTTACTAGTTCTCCTGATGAGTCTATAGAATGTCCCTATACATGTCTGTTGAAATTGATGCTCTTGTTGTGGATGTAGATGCAATAGGAACTGTTGCGATTGGAATGGCTGCCAGCTGCGTTGACTGTTCTCTTTCCTTAAGTAGTTTCTCCATCTCAGTTTCCATCTCCTTGATTTGTCCATTATGTTCAATAACAATCTTGAACATGTCTTATTTTTCTTTTTCTAGTTGTCCAATTTTTTTTTTGTGGATCTTTAGTAGATGGAAGCTTGAATTGTTTCTTTAGAGTTGCAATGTTAGCATTCTTTCTTCTAATAATCTCCTCTGCATATTTCACATTGTTGACATCATATCCCATTTTTATTATTAGATCCTCTAAAGACTTGATTTTTGTGTCTTTAGCTAAGGAAGATATTTTTTCTAGTTTGAGTTGGGATTGAATGTTATTGACCGAATCTTGCATCCTGGAAGTTGCCATTGCTGAATTTGTCAAGGTCAAATATAGCATCTCCTCTATTTGCTTGTGCAAGTCCATCTGATCAATTGGATGGATTTGATCAACATTGAAGGAAAAGATGATTTTTTTGTAATCACCTAGAGTTTTGGGGAAAGGAACCTCAGCCTCGATGAAGGCTATCTGCATATTTCTTTCCTCTTTGTCAAAGGCAGAGAGAATCCTATGAGTGATGATGTTGGTTGTTTCCAAAACTATGAATAAGTTGTATCTTTTAGCATCTCGTTCTTCTTTTTAATTTCTCTATACTTGGCAAATATACTTGGTTCAATTTGGTCATGAACCAATTCCCCTGACTGAGAGGTATCTAGTGGCCCTTGGGAGGTCGAAGAGGATGGAGATCCTATAAAAATATCTTCATTCCTAGTAGAAGTATGGGGGCCTGTCACAACAATGGTGGATTGTACATTTTCCTCCTCCAAAAATTCTCCTATTGGATTGACTTTCTGTCTCTTCTGGTAAATTTTGAATTCCTTTCTCTGGATTTTTTTAACTGAAGGGGAAAGATCTTCTCTTGGCCCCTTGTCCTGATTCCCCTGTGGTGTTGGAGTCTATGATGTTGTTGTTGAGGGTACCCATTCTTCTGCCTCTTGTAAAGTATTTTCCTACCATTGATCGTGATTCATATACTTTTCTATTTCTGTCATGGGAGTATGAGTGTAGGGAGTAGTCTTCTCTCTCATCTTTGAAATTATTCCCAAGGGGTCATATGACCAGGTAAAGCTAAGTTTAAAATTCATCTTCTTAAGGAGAATATCTTCTTCTTTGGTTGTTGTTCTGGCATTGCAAATAAAACGCCCAACCTCTGTTTCAATCTTGAATTGAGATTTCTTCTTGGCTTCCACAAAGTGCAACTCATCCATGTTAATCATATGTCTAATATATTCTAGTAAAAAATTCTCATAGGGACAAACTTGGGCAACTTGTATGGAGGAAATTTGCACCCATAGACTCTGACCTCAGCGTAATTCTAGTACAGGTACCAATCACCTGTCTTGGTTTGCTCATTGAGGTGTAGAAATATTTTTATCTCAGGTCCTATCGTTAGTTCAAGATCACTATTCAATAAAGATATTGTATACAAAAATTGGTCAGCATACTCACTGAAGGTAAAATCATTGGAATGCTTCCTTACCAAGGATGTCCAATGAATTAAAGATTGGAAATTTCCTTACTCATCCAATTTCTATAAGGGAAATTGAAATCTGTATGCCTGATGGAATAAAAAAAAATAAACTAGAACTGAAGCATACTTAAAGGTTCCCTCTGTAGAAAACTTTAGGAACTTCTCATGAATGGCATCTGCTAGAAACTCATTGTAGTTTGAAAATGATTGAGAAATTTTCACCTGTTGAGAAGACTGATAAAAATCCTATGATGGCCTCATCAACCCACTGATCGGTTTGATATCCCAAGCAAGAAACTATGGAAATTATTTGCTTTGTCATTTCAGGGAACATGGAGGATGGATAAAGGGGATTTTTCTTAGGAAATTGAGCATCCTCATGGAGAAATGTTTCAAAGATCTTTGCTATGTGAGGGAAAGTGAGGTTCTTGTAGAATTCCATGAGGGAATCTACTAAAAAAGGTTTCAGAGAGGCATAATTATGAATCTGAATCATTTGGCTTATGGAATCAGGGGTAGTTGTGAAAAGATCATCATTATTTTGGGCTACAATTTCCCTTTGACTGAGAATGTACTGGAAGTGGCACCATGAAACAGATTTAGGAAAATGGTAGGTATGAGGAAAAATGAATTCGGGTAGGAAGGAGTGGCAGAAACCCAATTCATCACTTAGTTTTAACTAGTTGTGAAGTTCGTAGAGGTCGAACTCACAGCTGGTTTCAAGGATTTTATACTCTTGATCTACCAGGGGTTGTTCCAAGTCAATTACAAGGGTTAGAAGGGGGTTTTCTTCTGTAGATTTAGATTTTCCTTTAGGAGCCATGTTGGAAAGGAAAGATCTAGACATTTGGAATTACTCGAGAAAGTTGGATGAAGACCAGTGGCTAGGTGATTGGTTGCAGTGGAAGTTTTCTTGATGATTGGGCGTTGTAACAAGTTTTGGTATGTCGGTGTCTTGGAACAACAAAGGAAGGTGCTAACAACACGGATCCATGCTTTATTAATAAACAAACCTGTTTACCATTGGGATTAAGTCATTTTACTGGAGCGGGTTCATTGATATGGGAACGGGTCGGTTATTAAATGATGCCTTTAACGATTTGGCGAGAGGTTTAATGGAGATGCCACTTGGCAGGGGGTGTGACAACGATGGGAGAGGAGTGGATGGGTAGCGTCATGTGGCATAATTGTATTGGAGTGGAGTAGAGATGGGAGGCACCACTTGGTGGAATAGGAGTGGAGTGAGGGAGCGCGGGGTCAACGGTCATAATAGGCGGGAATAGGGAAAATGGGTTTTGGAGGGGGTGTGTCCGAAATGGGCTTGGGGATGAAATGTGGCATAAGATGTATGTAGGGAAACAAATTTTCGGACCCTCCCCCTTGGTTAACTATCGAAGGGTAGGGGGGTCCGAAGTCTTCACCCACCCTTGATCTAGGCGGGTGAGATCACGGCCGCTCATTGTTGCGCAAACTTTATTACAAAAGAAAAAATATGTCATGTCAAACAAACTTTAATAAAACTATTATAGTTGTGATTATATAGTGCGATTACGCTAATTAAATTAACTTTATTAAACTAATTTGACCACGATTACACTGTGCCATACAAAAATTAATTATAAATAAACATACTTTATTCACCTAATCTAATTGTGCTTAAATGATGTGATTAAACAATTAAACATACTTATTTAACTCTAATGTGGCATTTAAACTAGCTGCACATTTTTTTTATTTTCTAAAGTTATTTCTAGTCATGTTTTTTTTTTTGAAATGAAGTGGCAATTGAACCAACTCACTTATTGGGGCTATTTTCATTTTTCATATCTTTTATCTTTATTATATTATATATATATATTATTATAAATATATTATATATAATATATATATATTATACATACTTTTTTTGTATCCCCTTTCATTTTGTTTCCTCTTTTCTTTTCTATTTTTTATTTTTCTATTTCCTTGGAAATAATTTGCAGAATTCACAGTATTTACAATATCTAATATAAAAATCAACAGATAATAATCAATTTATCCTATAATATATAGGACTCTTAACACTAGGAAGGGTGGCCAATGAAGAAACCCTCTGAACATAAGTAGATATCACATTCTGTAGTCCGGTTTGTATAAATCCATCAGTATAGATCCTTATTTTTAGGTTAGACGTTGTTGAATCTGCAAATTACAACCTCTTTATGAAAATATGTGAACATGTTATTTACATGTGAGTTTCAGATCTCAATATATGGGTGTTTCTCCATCTTTTACACTATGTAGGGCCCATGCAATCTCCTAGTTGTATTTGTAGCCTTCGCATGTTCTGCACACCCCCTGACTACTTCTTTGTAGGAGGCCAAAGGGCCAAGTCTTTATCCTCCACCTAATACTAATACCAAGGAAAGAGTGGAGCCTCTACATATTTCATTAGGGAAATTTTGAGGCCTAAAATGGGCCTCCTAAGTAAAATGTACAACCAAAATAAACATTATAAGAACCAATGAGATTCAAGATGATTATTTCAACCATGGGGGATGATTCGCCATTTTTGGAGTAAAAATATAAAAATAGCAAAAAAAATAGAAAAATAATAGCAAAATAATACTATTGCTTTTTCAACTCGTATTTTCAACTTATCTCCATAAGGGTTTACTCAAATTTCGAGCAGGAGTACTCGTTGGATGAAAAATGTAATTCCTCATCCAAGGGGTACCCACATTACGTACTTTTGATGGACCCTGCTACACGAAGAATGAGAAATACATGAAAAAGCGTGATTGCAATCATGTTTTTAATATATTTCTCATTTTTAGGGTAGTAGGGTCCATAAAAAGTATGCAACATGGGTAATCCTTGGATGAGGAATCAAATTTTGTATCCAATGAGTGTTTCCACTCAAAATTTGAGTAAACCCATAGGGAGATAAGTTGAAAATACGAGTTGAAAAACTAATTTTTTATTTTTCCCTATTGTCTTTTTATTTTTTTATTTTTCCCTATTTTTATAATATTATTTTATTATTTCCACTATTGTTTTATAGTTTCCTTAGGAGGCCCATTTTATACCTCAAAATTTCCCTAATTTATATTCTTTGAGGGTCCTCTTGTCTTATACGAATGCATCTTCTGAGATGAGTCTAAGACTCCTAATGTTTTATCTAGTTTTTTACGTTCTCCACCCAATCCTCATCATTGACCCAAATCTATATGGATCTTTCATCCAGATCTTTTATGAATATATGGAAAGTTGTATCCTCCTTTGTAAAAAAACCCTACTTTTGATCTATATCTGCAATTAGATATACTCAGATCTAGGTTCCAATAGATGGATAAGCATGTGGATCTATGCATGCAAAGTTGAAACTGCACCTGAAAGTTTGATGGGGTTGGAACGGTTCATTTAACTCATCCATTAGCCCCAATGAGGGGAGGAAAAACATTTTCCAAACAGATCAACTCCGATCTAGAGGCAAAAAGGAAAAGCAACTTGAGGGTCAAAAAATTCGAGCAGTAAAGACCCCCATACACCAAATAATAGAGTTGTGGGAAAGAGAAAAGAAAATCTCATCCCTAATGGGCTTTCTTTCCATACCCACCTCCAAGAGAACATAATGCAACCAATAAAATTGAGGCCCGTTGTCATTATTAGTGGCTTGGTCTTGTGCATAAAATGAAGCTAGATTTGAAAGGAGACTAGACCTATTGGTTGTCTCACAACCATAGAGACTAGAAACGAGATGTTGTAGATGTGCAAAAATTTAGAAACAAACAAAAAATTGAGCATCCCTCTGACTTTTCCCATGGCCACATGTGTGGTCCAAGGCCAGCCATATTCATCACAATGGACAAAACCAAAATGCTAGGACCTCTAATTGTGGTTCCCCACCAACTCCAGGATCAGTATGGTGTTTTCTAGTGTTTTTCTCATCCCCGCGTCTAAACAAAAGCCAATTTTCTGCTATGTCTCCATGAAATATCCTTCTCTAGGTCATTATTCCCTATAGGGGAGAGAAAATTTGGTCCATGGTTCTTGAGTAGTAGCATCATCTAGGAAAAAACTAGTGAAAGAATCCCTAGCTCCAAATGCATTCACCATCATTTCTCTAGGACAAAATTCTAACAACTCTTTTAATTATTCAACATCACCCCAAACTTATTCATTCATGGAACACAATTTACCTTCTCCAAAATATCTTTGCAAAAAACTTGCAAAAGGAATATCAATGACCAAATAAATCCATGAAAGTACAAAAAAATATGAAAAACCTAACATTTACAAGTCCCTTAACTTCTTTTACCTAGTAAATCTTCAACCAGGCTTGAAGGGGATCTCCTCATAAATCCAACTATGCTCAATAAATGAGAGGTTTTCTCTTTATGTAGATATGAGTTCAAACTCTCTTATAATAAAATGACAATAAGTGGATTCTAGATCCATTTTCCTAGAAAAAAAATATAATATACATTATAGAATCTTATTAAGGCTAGTAACTCCTCGAAAATAGTAAAATATGCGTGAACAAAGGTTTGAATGATTCTTCTATGCCACTTGTTAGTCTCCTATTCGTAACACCTCCCTGAAATATGATTCATTGACCATACAAGAGCATTTGTTTTGCTAGCCAAGTGTAGGAATTTACAGGGTAAGTTCCTCAGATAGAACACCAAAGGAAAACGATCACAAACAGATCATAGATCAATACACCAATATTCTTGACGTCGTTAAAACCCTCAAAGAGGGAAATATTCCATGACCTGAGCCAATGTAGCCACTTCAGGAAATTTATTAATAAAATAAATAAAAGTTACATAAGCTTCTGTCATGAACGGTCACCCTACAAATGACCCTCCATGCTCTTTAAATAGAGATTATGGACCAATTGGGTGTTAATCCACAGATCAAGTGCCAGTAATACTGAGGAGAGAATGAACCATGGAATCACTACATATCGTGACTGTTGGATTGTAAGTTACAAAAGTACATAGTAAAGAAACACACTTTACCTAAATCTACGCTAGACCAAGTTATACTTAACTATTTCCTATGTGTCGGAATATCCTAACATCCCCCCTTAAGAACAACTTGGGATAGGATTGAAGGATGTGAAAATATGACACAATATGAGAAGGGAGGAGGAATTAGAATCTATCCCCCCTTAGCGACAACTTCTTGAAATCCAACCATAAATCGAAGTTTAGTAAACTTCACCTCTGTGAGAGCCTTTGTAAAGATGTCTGCAACTTGATCATCAGTTGAACAATATTGCACTTCAAGGACATGGTCATGAATAAGATTTATGATGAAGTGAATTTGTAGTTCAATGTGTTTGTTTCGCTGATGTTGGACTGGATCTTTGCATAGTTGAATGGCACTTTGATTATCACACCAAACTGTAGTCAGGCACTATTGTTGAAAGCAAACCTCTGACAGGATATGATGAAGCCACAGGGCTTCCTTATTAGCTTCTTCGGAGCCACGATACTCTGCTTCTCCTAAAGAAAGAGAAATGGCACTTTGTTTCTTGCAAGCCCATGTAATAGGTCCAGAACCAAGAGTGAAGACATAACCTGCAGTAGACATCCGATCATCAGGGTCACCAACCCAATCTAAATCAGTGAAACCAACCAATAGAGGAGATGCTTTTACACTGTAATGAATTCCAAGCTGAATTGTACCTCAAACATAACAAGTATCCTTTTAGCTTATTTCAAATGGCTTTCATGTGGGTTTTGAATAATCCAGGCAATAAGGCCAACACTAAAGGAAAGGTCAGGACAAGTATGGGTCAGAGAAAATTTTTTTCCTACAAGCTGACGGTACAAGGTAGCATCAACTTTAGGGGAAGTAGAAGTGATTGAAATTTTGGCTCCAAACTAAAAGGAAGAAGGGGATGGCTTACAGTCTTCCATGTGAAAGTGCCATAAAATATCACAAGCATACTTGGACTGAGAAAGGGAAATACCTTCCTTGGATTGCAAGACTTGAAGACCAAGAAAATAATGAAAGTGTCCTAAGCCTATCATTTCAAACTGCCTTTTAAGGTTGGACTTCACATGGTTTATAAGGTTAGGATCACTACCAATAAGGATAAGATCATGAACATAAAGAGCAATAATGATAAGATACTTACCTACTTTCTTGGTGTAGACAGTATTGTCAGAATGACACCTAAAAAAGCCAATATCTAAAAGGAAGCTATCCATTTTGGCATACCAAGCTCGAGGGGCTCACTTGAGACCATAAAGGGATTTCTTAAGCCAACATACAAGGCTAGATTCTGTTTTTATAAAGCCAGGAGGTTGTTCCATATATATTTCTTCATGCAATTCCCCATGCAAGAAGGCGGATTCAACATCCATCTGATGGACTTCCCATTTAAAACAGGCAACAAGGGAAAGAACAAGGCAGATAGAGTTCATATTGGCAACAGGGGAGAAGGTTTCACTATAGTCAATACCTTCAACTTGTGAAAAACCCTTAGCAACAATACAAGCTTTATGTTTATCAACTTTTCCATCTGGTCCAAACTTGGTTCTGTAAATCCATTTGCATCTAACAAGTCTTCGTCCCTTTGGAAGAGGAACAAGATCCCATGTATCATTTGCCAATAATGAATAATATTATTCATTCATAGCTGTGTCCCAATCTAGATTTCCTGAAGTTTCTACAAAGGTGTCATGATCACAATTCATTGAAGCTTGACCTAGTAAAGAAGAGGCTCTATCGAACTTGATCTCTAGGATCACCTGCAAGAGCACCTATTGCATCTTGAGTAGCACGAACCCATTTTGGAGGTTGCAGCACTGAAGGAGGATCCTAAGAAGGTGGGGGAGGATTTTCATCCTTGTTGTCATCATCTGAAGAAGAAATATTTTCAGAAGTAGAAGGGATAGAGAGAGGTGTCACATCCGTCGAACTAGGCTCGTAGGCCAATATATTTTCAGCAAACTTTACATCTCTCCTAATGATAATATTTTTGGAATTAAGTGGAATAAGTCTATATCCTTTGACATCTTTAGAATATCCAACAACAATACATTTTTCACTTAGGTTCTAAAGCTTTATGTTTCTCGTCGGGAATATGGGCCCATGCTTCACTTCCAAAAACACGAAAGTGACTTACATCCAGTCTAATTGAGCTCCATGCCTCTTCTGGAGTGATATTCTTTAAAACCATAGTAGGAGTGTGATTTACTATGTAATATGCACAGTTAATTGCTTCTGCCCAAAAATTAAGACTAAGTCCTTTAGATTGAAGCATACAATTAGCTATTTCCTTTAAGGTGCAATTCTTCCTTTCAGCTACACCATTTTGTTGTGGAGTATATGGAATAGTATGTTGCATTTGAATTCCATGCTTAGTGCAAAAGTTGATGAATTTGTTGTTAACATATTCTCTGCCATTATCAGATCTTAGCTTAAGAATTTGATGTCCAGATTTTTTCTCAACAAAGGCCTTAAAGGCCAAGAACATGTTAAATACTTCACTCTTGAGTTTTAAGAAGTATAACCAAGTGTGTCTGGAGAAATCGTCAATGAAAGTTAAGAAATACTTGTAGCTAGAGAATGAAACAACTAGAATTGGACCACATAAATCATTATGCACAAGGTGTAAAGGGGCTGGGACGTGCCAAGAGGCACGTTTTTGAAAACTATCCAGATGATTTTTTCTGAGTACACATCCGGAACAAATATCGTCTCTGCAAGATACCATAGGAAGACCTGTCACCATATTTTCTTTACATAGATTTTGAAGGGAGCGATAGTTTAAGTGACCAAATTGCTCATGCGAAAGATTGCTCACTTCATCATTATGAGCAACAAATACCAAGGGAAGAGTTGATGACCCAAATTTGTTAAACTTATACAACCTTGTAGAATCATCAGCAATACCAGTAACTAAAATCTGTCTAGGATCTCTTAAGTCCTTAATTACAACATCATGAGGTGAGAATTCAACAATTTTACCTTCACCTGAATGAGTTATCTGATATACAGATAGAAGGTTGTAGGATAAAGTTGGAACACATAATACATCATTAAATTAGTCATTGTCTAGATGAATAGTTCCAGTCCATACAACACTAAGAGATCTATCATCACCAACATATATATTTTTGGTGTTACAATCATTTAAAGAAAAAAACATGGCTTTGTTTCTGGCCATGTGATAAGAAGCCCCAGAGTCGATGAACCACTCATGAGAATGAGAAGAAGAAGATACATTTAATGCATAACTAGATCGAGATGCTTGACAACCACATGTAGAAAGTGTCATTCCTGAAGATGGAGTTGAAGTTGAAGAGTGCTCCAAATGGATGTTATGCTTCTTCATTGTTGCTTCCAAGGCTTCCATCTTCTTAAAGCATTTGGATTCGACGTGGCCATCTCGATTACAAAAGTTGCAATATCTATCAGTCTTCTTTCATTTGATTTTATTTTCCTTATCATTTTGTTGAATTGATTTTTCATTTTGAGACTAAAATTTCTTAAGACCCTTGTTTGGTTTAGGACCATTCTTTTTGGGATATTGCTTCTTAGGATTCTTTGAATTTGGATGTTGCTAGGTGGCTAAGGCTTTCTTAGAAGAGTTTCTAAGATTAAGAAGACCAAGATGTAAGATTTTTTATTCTTCTCTTATTAAAGAATCACAAAAGACATCAAAAGAGGGGTACTTGTAGTCTTGTCTTTGAGAAATAAATGTTTCTCTAGTAGAATGGAAGGTGGAAACAAACACAGAGTAGGCTAGTCCCAACTTAGTAAGAATGGAATAGATAAGGCTACCATTTTTTTTCTTAACCTTAACACCTTCCAAGAGAAGTCTAAGGGTCTTAAACTTGGACAAAAAATCTTCAATGGAAGAAAAATTATGAGGGTCCAATGTAAGCAACTCATTTTTGCGTTGATGGGCTCTAATTTCATTTTTAATTCCAAAAGCTTTAGTGAGTTGTTTCATTGCTTCATTAGGGTTATCAAGTTCTGCAATATGGAATCTAAGGTGTGGATAAATAGACATCCATATCAACCCATGTGCTTGATCTTGCCTATTTTTCCATTTGGGTGCCTTATCTTCATCTTAAGGTTTAGTTTCTTGGCTTGAGGCTATTCAGTAAAGACCTTTACTTCTAAGTAAATCCACAATGTAGGACCCCCATTGGAAGTAGTTGGTGTTGTCAAGAATAACTTGACATGGACTTTCCATTTTAACAAAAACTGATGTTGTAGATGATGAAACTAAGTGTTCAAATGGAAATATCTCAAAAAATTAGGCCGATTAAAAAAAAGGTCTCTGAAAACGGCTTCCGGATGAAGAAGTTATGACTTTTTAAAGAAAAGTTGTTGAAGATGCCGACGAAGTGTGTGAATGTGTGGAAGTAAATGATAATGTTATATTTAAAAAAAATCCCCCCCATTTCCAAACTTAATCTAATTAACTCACTTTAAAAAAATATGTGATCCACTTTTATAAATAAGTAAAAGTCACTTTTACAATGGTACTTTATGATACTTTATGAGCTGCCCACTAAATTTTAACTTAAATAAAAGACAAAGAGACTTTAGAATTATAAGTGACTCACTTTTTATAATGGGTGAGAACACTTTTACATAAAGTAACTTTAAAATATAAGCTACACGTGCTTTTTGAAAAAGTAACTCAACAAAAAGAAAGACTTTAACTCAAGACCTCTATTCTCATAAAGTAACTTTGGACCAAGTGAGCTAGTTTAAAAGGTTAGTAATTTTTGAAAAGTTACATGTGCTTTTTGAAAAAATAACTCAACAAAATGAAAGACTTGAACTCAAGACCTCTATTCTCATAAAGTAACTTTGGACCAAGTGAGTTAGTTTAAAAGGTTAGTAATTTTTGAAAAAGAGAAAGGTTTTTTTTTCCACTGAAGATTTGGAGTGTGTGCTTAGTTGAAAAGACTCTTTTTGCCTACAAAAAAAAAAACCAAACAACCCAACAAAGAAATACAAGAAAAACCAAACCTTATGGCTTGAAGTTAGCTTTTTCCAGAAACTAAATATTTTCCTCAATGTTTCTTATTTTCCGAGATCACACTAAGGCACGGCAGAAAAGAGAATACACATGAGAAAAACCCTTCCTTTTTATTTCTGATTTTCCCAAATTGCACAGAGTCATAGGGAAAAGAGCATACACAGAAATGAAAGGTATAGATCTGGTAATAAAAAACAAAGAGCTAAATAAACCGAAATAAACAAAGAGATGAAAAACTAAAACTGCAAATAAAGATTGTTCCTCACTGGAACAGATGCTCCTAACATAATAGAGCAGTCCTCTCAGCCTGAAAGCGATCAGAAATAGTAGATCTATGACACGATAGTCGGATGCAGTTGTACCAGCTTCAGATTTGGATCACCAACCGATGAGGCCCTCAAATAGGTTTGATACCATGTAGGAATTTACAGGGTAAGTTCCTTAGAAAGAACACCGAAGGACACCGCTCACAAATAGATCACAGATCCATACACCAATATTCTTGACATCGTTAAAACCCTCAAAGAGGGAAACAGTCCACGACCTGAGCTAACGCGACCACTTCAGGAAATTTATTAATAAAAGAAAAAACGTTACATAAGATTCTCTCATAAACGGTCACCCTACAAATGACCCGCCATGCTCTTTAAATAGAGATCATGGACCAGTCGGGTGTTAAGCCACAGATCAAGTGTCGATAATACCGAGGAGAGATTGAACTGTCAAATCACTACATATTGTGCCCGTCGGAGTGTATGTTACAAAAGTGCATAGTAAAGAAACACACTTTACCTAACTCTACACTAGACCAAGTTATAATTAACTATTTCCTATGTGTTGGAATGTCCTAACACCAAGGAGATTTATTATGACATGTATTTTTCTTCACCTCAGGGAGCTCCTCAACCAACTAACCAATCCTACTAAAATAATGATAAATTCCAAGTAACTGGTAATTCTCTAAAATTTAGGGTCTTCCTAACTTTTAGGAAAGTGAAAACCTTCCATGTATCATCCTTTCATGATAACACTCCAAAAATGCACTTCAAATTGCATAGAAAACTTCCTAAAATCAGTGTTCCTTTAATAATTGTGCAAGGCATGGTAAAGGCTCATTAACCCCCTAGGAATGTGGAGAGCTCTTCTATTATTGAGATTTGTGTTTTGATAAATATGTAAAATGTGGCCAATGGTCCATTAAACTCTCCTTAAACAATGCATAAATGCTACATGTCTTCATGAGAGCTTGATCATTCTTCAAATAATGCTAACAAAACCCTTAAATAGTGGATCTCCTATATATGTATGCAATCCAATGGGTAACATTTGCTATAACAACCCCTTGATGCTAATATTCCCAAAAAAAACATGCTTTGACCATGCATTATATTTTGATATTGAGCATCAAATGCTCTCTAAGGGAGAGTGCTCTTGTAACTTAATAATAATTATGTTTGAATCTTAAATTCCCCCAAGAAACTTGTTAGTTGAGGGGTGCTCCTTCAAAGAGTTGAATTTTGAATGTAGAAGAATAGATTTAGGATGTGTTGATCACACATGTGTCAACTCCCCCAATATGCAAAGTACAGGGCAAAACAGATAAAAAATTCCAAAGTCATAATCATCATGCAACTTCTAGATTATCATTGTAATCCCAAATTGTGCATCCATGTGGGACTTCATTGTAAAAATGATTCTAGTAAGACTATTAATCCATGTAAATCATCTAGGAAATCCTATGATTCTTATCAAAGAGTTTCACTCTAGAGAGTTTTGACCTTTTGCGTTTTCTAACCCTTATAATTGGTAGAGTTTTTCTCTCACAGATACCCCAAAGCTAGAGCAGGGCTTGATGGTAAGGCCCTCAGTGAGTCCTAGCATTATCGAGTATATGTAAATTATCATACTAGATCATTTGTCAAGTGTCACAGAATTTGGTTGAGTCTATAGGTCATGTTTTAATTGTAAATTTCCCCTTCTATATGGGTTGTCTATGTAATATTTGATGTAAAAAGTGTTGTCTATAGAAGTATTAGGGGGTATGAGTACTTTATTTTACACGTAAACTCCTAAACATTATATATATACACACTTTGAGGGCAGAAAATTATGTTTAAATCCCCTCTTAATTCATTATTTTATTTTCCAATGGAAAATGTTAAAATAATTAAGCTAGAAATTTGTCAAAAAATTAAAATGAGAGAAAATTAAATTCTCTCCAAGTGGAAAAATTATTAAAAAATATTGAGGACCTTTCCCAAAAGGAATCAAGTCAAAAATATGAGAAATGTCACATTTCCAAGGTGGTAAGTCCTACTCAAACATTTGTTGGGCCAAAAAGAATTATTTTCTGAAGGAAATCGAACTTTTTGGTCCGGGTAGTTATGTTGAATGAGGGAATTCCGAGAATTATATTTTTTGAATATTCTTTAGTGGTCCATGTTGGAAAATTAAAAGTGGCAACTTATTAATTCTAATTTTCCTTAAGCTTAATATTTTCTTGTGAATTTAGTTAAATCTTCTTATCTTCTTTATTTATATATTTTCATCAAACAAATATAAAGAATATAAATAGCAACAATAGAGGGCATAGATATTAGGCTCCCAGCTAGGGCAAAACCCCTTAAAGGGGTAAACCCAAAAAAAACTTTTCTTCCTTATAGAATCTGCTTCAAATGAGATACAAAGACCCAATCATAAACCATGTCCTTCTCCAAGTACCAAGTCATCCCTTCCAACAAGTCCTTCCATGTTCCTGCATCAACTAGCTCAAACTGCAACTTTGACCTACCAGCTTCAACATTGCAACTCGTCCTTCTATTTCGACACCGTATTTCTGACCTTGTAGCTAATAAAGAAACACTAATCCATCTTCCTCCTGATACCTTCCTATAGCAAGAAAATGCTTCGCAAGGTTAACGAGGTCAAGATATATTATTCTTCCTCCCAGCTACAAGATACTGTACTTCATCCTACTGCAACTAGAACCTAAAATTTTAGTCTCCTTCTACAACATTAGAAATCCTAGAACTTTGCACGTCTAGGAAAAATAAATCCCAAAAAAAAAAAAAATCTTGCTTCTTGTATTCTTCTTTTCTCTGATACCTTCACTCTCCTTTTCTGCTTCTCTCAGCTATAGATCAAACTTCTTCTTGTGAGATCAAAATTGTTGTGTGTGTGTCCCAAATGAAATTGAACTACTCCTTTATATAGCCTTTTCAAGGGGTTGAATTCCCTCTTTTAGGCCGACTTGAAGCTTCTAGGGCTGACTTGTACTTTTGGATTTTCTAGGAATTTCTCGACTAAAAAATAATTCTTTTCCAAATTACATTTTGTTGAAGAATCTAAGGAAAAGTAGTGTAGTGTGATTCTTCATTACTTGGTAACAATTTGTGGATTATTTTTACTTTTCCTTATTAGCTTATTCTTCTTCTTCTTCTTATTATTGTATACGTGTGTACTTCATCAAGTTGCTACCAAAACATAAGAACAAGAACAGAAGATGTTGGCTCTTTGCCATGGCCAAAACCTCTCTTCTCTTGAGAGGAAAACCCTTTAGTGAATTACTCTTATTGAAGCTTTTATTAATCAATTCCAAACCCAAGACCCCTGACAACGAGATCCTCCAAGCACAAGTCAATCCCTTTCTCCTTTCTTCACTTTGTTCCCCAACACTTCCTTCTTCCAACACTTTGCCTCCTGGCACTTCGTCCTCCTCCTTCCTGCACTTAGTTCTTCTTTCAACTTGTTAGTAAACCTTGTTACACTTGCTCTAGAGGAGAAACCTTTGATGAGACCCTTTTCCTACGATGGTTCCTTTCTTCTCTTCACGAATGAACTAACTTGTATGATTGTAATGGGATGGTTGTTATGACAGCAGGGACAACTTCTTTACCTTCGTACGTGTGACTATTTTCTACCCTAGAAAAAAGTCCTTTCAACTTTGGCCTAGACTCCTCCTTGTACATTGCACTAGAGGCTCCCCTTCTTGTCACTTGATCACACTTTTTCTTCCTTGTTTTCTATGCTAATTTCAAATATATGAATGTGTTGTATTGGAGTGATGTAATGACCCTTATATATAGGTGTATGCTCCTCCTTTTAGGCTGACTTGACTTTTATGCTTCAGATTTCTTCCTTTTAGGATGTTGTTTCTTGGAGGAGGCTTGTGACTTTGCTTAGAGGTATTCTCTTGACCATAATACATACACATACAAGGTGTAACATGCTCATAAGGCCTTCAACATTTCCTTTTGACTAATTGACTCACCCATAGCACTTTAACTAGTGTTAGACCTATTTCAATGAGCAAGAAACTCATTGACATATATTCTAAAAATAATATTTATTTTCTTGAATAAATACAAATATCAAAAGTACATTTATGAAGACCAAACCTAGTTACATTTACTTCAACGCTCCATCTTAACTAGGGAGGTATTCATAAAACATTACAAGGTGTTTGGCTATTATCAATCTTGAAGAATTCACATAAGAGAAACCAGATTTGTAATCCATCTGTTATAGCATCATATTCATCAGCATTGTCGTAGTGCAAGGCCTTGACTAAAAAATCCATCTCTCTATGAGACCATGAGCTACAATCATGGTGAGATCAATGACTTACAGACACCTTCATCATTGTCTCTCAAGGTACATATCCACTCGGGTGTTCACTGAGTGTGACCTTCTAGGTCTATGCTTATCTTGGGTTCCCAACCCTCAAAGAATATCATTCCTCTTGCCTAATCTTGTCTTGGATTCCCTGCACATGCTCAAAGAGTATCAGATGCCAGATGATTACCCAATCCTCCCATTCTTTCTTCCCAATTGAAGACAAGAATTAAGTGTCTATCTTGTTTCTACATTTCCATTCATAGCCTTCATCTATACCTATGGATGTACTTCCTAGTCTAGTGCATGACCCATGAGATGGAAAAACACAAATGTCACTCCTTTGTAATCAAGCATGATTCAAAACCCCATCTTGATCAGGGACCTTTCAGAGCTCCCTCTTAACTAGGGACTCTTTCATTCATCAACAACTTCTTCTTCGTGGGTCCTTTAGCTATTCTCCTTCCTTTCTTTGATGTCATGAAGTCTTTGTATGAACTTCTTCTAGGTAGGGCACCATCCATCAATCACTTTCCTTCCTGGTTTTTCATGTTATTGCTTCTTTCATGGAAATTGGATTTCATGTCATACATCAAGTTTTCTTGTCATCTGGCTACTCCTTTGTCATTTTTTCCATGCTTCAGAATATTCTTCTCATGGATGCTTCGTTGTACTAGCTTGTTTACAAGATTTGTCCTAGTATCCCATCATGACTTCAACTTGATATTGCTTCAACATTTCTTTTTCTTTTGTTGGATGGCTTCTTCATCACGACATATTTGTAGAGTAGAATCGATTATCTTCATCTTTCATAACTCCAAGACCTTCATAAGTTTCAAGGGTCCTTCCTTCCTTTGTCAAATTTGTCCTACCTTCTCTCAAGAGATATCTTCAAAGTATCTTGTCAGATAGTAATTCTCGGTGATCATGGTGTTCTTCACATGCTTGATCTCTTTCTTCATTTTATTCTTCTTAGATATATAGGTCAACCATATTATGCTTCTTGTGAGAGTATTTCTTCATTTATTTCTTCTTTGACTAGTCATCATTTCTTCTTGCTTCTTAGCCAACAATTTTATACTACTTATGTGAGCATATTCGTTTGCTGACCTTCATTGCATTGTAGTACATATCTTCAAGCATGTTCTTGGTGAAAGATATTCTTTCATACTTGATCATGTTATAGAACTATTCCCATGACTCAATAATATACAAATTATAACATGACTTAAACTTTTAT
The DNA here is from genome assembly GCA_000404065.3 of Pinus taeda. NCBI lineage: Eukaryota > Viridiplantae > Streptophyta > Pinopsida > Pinales > Pinaceae > Pinus > Pinus taeda. The sequence continues at coordinate 14,502 of APFE031738411.1, read as the reverse complement.
GCATACATACCTCATCTTGTTTTTCTCTGATCATCTTTTGGTGTGGCCCTTCTTGCTTCATCTTACCTTGCTTGCATATCATCCTCTTTCTTTAATCCCATGAATGGGATTCCCAATGAGACACCTGCTTAGGTTCATGAATCTTCTTTTGAAGATTCCATCATAGGATCTTAAAGAACCTTGCCTTGAAAATGTTCCTTTTCTTTTGATGGTGGAGGTGTTCTAATATTCTTAATCATGATCAATTTTTCTTTCATCGTGGATGAGGTCCTATACTAGGTATTCTTCTTATACATGAATATTTTGAGCTATATCTTCCATGCTCCTATATTCTAGAAAATATTTCTACCCATGTATTTTGTTCTTATTATAAGTGCTACATCTTCATGAGTATCTAGAACTCTATGTATATCATACTTATAAATTCTAGAGGACGTTTCTAGCCATGTAATTTTATTCTATTCCTACATGCTCTTATCCTACTCAAAACCTTGAAAGAAGAAAAGAATTTGAACTAGCCATGGTAGAGATCCGAAGGATCTTCCTTCTTTTACTTCTTTTCTTCTTCTTTCACCTCTCGAGTCATGTGAGATTCTTCCCTCTTTCTTTTGTTGTTGTTTTCCTTCTTAAGCTTAGGAAAATTCCTTTTGTAGTATCCATATTCTTGACATCCAAAACATTGGATTTTGGACATGTCTTTGTTGTTTGTTCTTCGTAGACCAAATTTTCCAAATTTACCACTTTTCTTGGCCATGCTAACAAATGCTTGCTCCTTTGATCCCATATCTTCTTTTTCTTTGAGTCTGGTTTCCTTTGTCCTGCATAGAGACCACATTTCGCTAAGATTGGTTTCTTCCTTCTTGGCACATATGCTTGATGTGAAGTTTCCTCAATCCTCAGGTAGATCATTGAGTACCACAATTGTCATTTCTCTATCAGAAAAGACTTCCCCAAGCTCTTGAAGTTGATCTCTCATTTCAAAGATTTTCATGAAGTAGGGATTTATTCCTTCCTTTTTTATCTTCATATTATATAATTCATTCCTCAGAGATATTACTTCTCCGGTTTTGGATACCGATAATAGCTCTACTAGCTTGTCATAAATTTATTTCAATGTCTCAAATTTGGAGACATACGGAATGAGAGAGTCTTTGATTGATTCTTTCAGAATCCGTTGAGCTCTTATTTCATCCTTATTGTACTTGGCTAAGGCTTGATTTTGTTCCTTAGCAGGGATAGTGATATTCCTTTTGACATGATCTAGGAGTTCATTCTCCTTGAGAAGTAGATCGGTCCTCTTCTTCGATGCAAGAAATTTATTGGTACCTACCAATTTATTGCTTTCCTTGCAAAAAGACATTGATGTATATTCAGAAGGGGACATGTACTTGATAGATTTTGAGATGTAGTGGATTTTCTTTCCCCTTGAAGACTTAATGGCTTGTCTACCTAGGATCTTGATGTTCTTCAAGTTTCCTTCTTCAAGTGGACTTGCTTGATGACTTGTAGCTTGATGTAGGTCTTTCTTCAATCTGCTCTTCTTTGTAGGTGCCTTTATGTAAGGCTCTTCTTCTATCTTTGTATAATTCCTTGATGAATGATGGATTGTGTACATTATTGTCCTTGATGTGATAGAGACTTCTTGGCTTGATGCTTCAACTTTGTAGATGTCCTTCCTTGATGAGTGTTCTTGAGATTCCCTTTCCTTGATGTGCCACCTTAGCTTTGATTCCATGTTGAAGAATCTAGGGCAAAGTAGTGTAGTATGATTCTTCGTTACTTGATAACAATTTGTGGAGTATTTTTACTTTTCTTTATTAGCTTATTATTCTTCTTCTTATTATTAATTGTATATGTGTGTACTTCATCAAACTGCTACCAAAACATAAGAACAAGAACACAAGATGTTGGCTCTTTACCAGGGACAAAACTTCTCTTCTCTTTAGAGCGAAACCCTTTAGTGAATTTCTCTTATTGAAGCTTATATTGATCAATGCCCAACCCCGGACCCCTGACAAAGAGATCCTCCAAGAAAAGTAAAGCCCTTTCTCATTTCTGCACTTTGTTCCCCGACACTTCCTTCTTCCAACACTTTGTTTCATGGCACTTCATCCTCCTCCTTTTGGCACTTTGTTCTTCTTTCAACTTGTTAATAAACCTTGTTTCACTTTCTCTAGAGGATAAACCTTTGATGATACCCTTTTCCTATGATGGTTCCTTTCTTCTCTTCACCAATCAACTAACTTCTATGACTGTAATGGGAGGGTTGATATGATAGCAGGGGCAACTTCTTTACCTTCGTATGTGTGGTTGTTTTCTTTGTGATGTAGACCTCTTCCTTCTTCGCTTGAGAGAGCTCCTTCTACGCTTGAGTGAGGGGCCTTATAAGCATGCTTAGATTGCCCAACCAATGATTTTATGTGAATGTGATGATAGTGTTGTAATGACTGTAGGAAGAGGCTTTATTTCTCGCATGTGTGACTATTTTCTACCCTAGAAAAAAGTCCTTTCAACTTTGACCTAGACTCCTCCTTGTACATTGCACTGGAGGCTCCTTTTCTTGTCACTTGATCGCCCTTTTTCTTCCTCATTTTCTGCACTAATTTCAGAGATATGAATGTGTTGTATTGGAGTGGTGTAATGACCCTTATATATAGGTGTTTACTTCTTCTTTTACACTGACTTGAGGTTGACTAGATGACTTGAGACCATATTGACTTTTATGCTTCGAATTTCTTCCTTTTAGGATGTCATTGCTTGGAGGAGAATTTGCTTGGAGGTATCCTCTTGACCATAATACATACACATACAAGGTGTAACATGCCCTCAAGGCCTTTAACATTTCCTTTTGACTATTTGACTCACCTATAGCACTTTAACTAGTGTTATACCTATTTCAATGAGCAAGAAACTCAATGACATATATTATAAAAGTAATATTTCTTTTCTTGAATAAATACAAATATAAAAAGTACATTTATGAAGTCCGAACCTAGTTACATTTCCTTCAAGATGCCAATAAGGGTCTTATAAACATGACGTTGGCTTCTTTGACTCATGACAATAAATCCTAAGACCTAACAAACCCTAGAAGCATGAAGAACATGATTTTACCTAGAATACCATCAATAATGAGCATGAAACTCATGCTTTAATAATAATAACTTTTTATTTTCCTATTTTGTTTGTTACATAAGATACATATTGAAATAAGTACAATAGAAATTATCAAGACTAAAACTAGTTACATTTCCAACACTCCCTCTTAACTAATGAGGTATTCATAATTGTACAACCTATACAACATCATTTTCAAATAGAAGAGTTCTCATAAGAAAGGTTAATTGATAAGCCAACTGTAAGCATCATCATTATGACCAAAATTGTCTCTGAGGCCTAACTAGACAAGCTCTACTTCATTCAAGAGCATTATGGTGGGAGGATTTATGTGTGATATTGCATTACCTCTATGTTAATGATGCTGGACCCGCCAACATGTCAAGGGATCTCCCTGGTAACAAGTCTCAATTAGACCTCATATCGTTTAGTGTAGGAGTCCGAGCAATGGGTCGTACAGTACTTCCTTGACTGCAGTTTTGCATAGAGGCAAGTAAGATGTCCCTATTGGTCGCAAGGGTGTGACAGCTACGATGAGTCAAGGAAGGTGCATGAGAGATTTTAACACATGGGGAGTGAGGTGAGTGCGCCCCTTGGAAACTTGTAATAGTACTCAGCTTGGAAGGGAACACACGAGCAAAGCTGCATCACCAGCTGGAAAGCAAGATAGTGAGCAATCCAAAGTGATGTTTAAACCAACAACACATCTGCAACAAGATTCATACAATTGCATATAAAATAGTTCCTACACAAATGTGTAACTTAAATAACATACATTTCTACATCAACTAGAATAGTCTAACTGCAATAACAAAATATGCATGAAAATGTGTTGGCTCTGTTATATTAAGAAATGTAAGTTCCAGTCATACAATACATCCATGTCCAACCACTAGTCCCAATAATGGAACGTTACAGCCAAAACCGCTTGCTCCTCCAAAGAGATATACTAGCTCTATGCAGTGGAGAAGCCAAGGCGCGTTACAATATTGTCCAAGCTTTATCTAACAAATTCCTATCAAATCTTGGCTAACCAAAATCCTTTGCAATGAGTTATGAGGGACTGTTTATAGCAAAGGGTGGGGTGACCCTTGACATTCCCCTTTGTGACAGTTCATCTAACCTCATGACTCTTCATCTACTCTATGACTGTTACATCCAATTATCGACACTTGAACTTACACTTGACAAGACGTTATATTACAACGCACATGTACCCATGTGAGACAAAATGGATTGAGAAAGACATGAAAGACATCACTAATGACTTGGACAACCATGGGAATTCCATCTCTTTGACATCCTCGTGATGATTGACAGTAGCAAACTGATGCCAAGATCGGTAGTCTGCGATGGTGTCTGTGTACTCCAAGGTGACATCTTTCTCAAACCTGACTCATGCCTCCATAGCATCCAGGTACACTACTCAGGCTCCTCTGTCCAACTCGTCTGAAAGAATGCGCATCATTGTCTTTAGTGCGTCTAGACCAGCAACATACTTGTGCATGATGTCTGCACTGATTGGCAAGTATGGGCTAGTGGCTATGTGCATCAACTCGTCAAGGTATGAGTCAAGACCTAGCCAGACTTGTGCCTTTGTCTTCAAATGGGTGAGAGTCCCAATAGATGGGATCACATGTGTGTGCACCACAACATCCATACTCTTGAATATACATGCATGGGAAGCCTGTAGACTAGTGATGAGCTGCAGGAGCTCTTCATAGTCCCGGATTTGACTCGAATGCGTGCCCTCAACTCGACCTCTCTAGGCTTCATCATCTTAGGCAAGTGAAATGGGGTTCCCTTGTATCTCATCATCCATGTTTGCATGTAATCCACATCGGCATGCATGTTCGACAAGATACATGCTTTTCTAGCACATCGTTGCTGCCATCCGTTGAGATGGGTCACTGCCTTATGCACGGTACCAAAATTGGAATACAACGCTCGCATGACTGTGTCAAGGGACAACACTACATCTAGTATTGCCTTCTCCAATTCTGCTTGGGTGCATGTTGTAACCAATTCTCCTACCTAGTTGGCCATCTGTAACTCCTTCACCATTCGACCGTTCTGAACCATCAGAAAGTGAACACTCAAGCTAGTGGATATGGCATATTCTCTGGTAGCATTGGTCAATGCTATTAGTCATTTACGCATGTCAGACATGATCACTCATTCCTCATACTACGAAGGATATGTATGATCTTCCAGAGTCAACACTCTGCGAGATTGCACAACTCTATGTTGAGACTCATTGAATGAGATGTTTTGCATCTCTCCTTCTAGTTGATCTCCAAGGATCTCAGTGTCTCCTTAGTCTCTTGGGACTTTCTCGCCTTCTGGATGCGGTGAAGATGGTGGATTGACCTCTTGGTGGCGAGGCATGATGTTGGTGTCTTTCTCTAATTCCTACCGCTCCATATCTGTATCCATTTGTTCAAGTGCTCCCTCTATCTCCTAAGAAATGTCTTGCTCCTACAATAGCTCCCTTATTTTCCTGATGCCGATTGTACTGATGAGTCCACTAACTGTATGGGTGTTGCTTCATCCGTCTGCACAAGTTGTGCCCCTTGGTGTACCTATTCTTGCTACCCTTCCCTCTCCTATTTTCAAAGTTCTTGTTCCTTCCAGAGTTGCTCATTCAACTCATCCAACTCCTTCTTGGTTTCCTCCATTCTCCATTTCTCTCTCTGCCTTTGTGTGTTTCACTTGTCACGATGTTGCCTCTTTTCCTCTATAGCCATAGTTTCTTTCTCCACAAGTGTATCTTCTCAGAACTTACATCTTTTCTCTTCCTCCATGTGATCGAAAATCTTGCTCTTTCCCTTGCCGCGCACTGGTATGTTCACCTCTGCTGCTGCTAATGCTTCTGGTGCTCCCCCAAATGCTGCTTCATGTTGCTTCGCTAACCATTCTTCTGCAGTATCTTCGTCTTGTAGACATGGTTGGGGGTCATCCTGAATTTAGCCAACTCCTTCACCCAGTTCTTTAAAATGTCTCTGTAGTTGGCATTGTTGCTAGGTAAGATGAAGGGAGTCTCCATGATAGTCATAGGCTCTGACATTTGATACATCTCATCATAATCCTGTGCCATGAAGGTAGAGATCTTTGTCCCGCTGAAACTACTCAATGTCATTGTCTCGAGATCAGTGTGCGAGACGATCCAATGTATCATGTCTACACATGGGAACACGGGATACCTACATGCAATCTGGTACAAGCTGGACTTATGGATGTTCACATACACCCGACAGTCTTCAAGGTCTTCCCCAAATGTGCCAGTAAATGCATCATTGATGTCTTTCCAGTTCAGTTTGATGTCCTTCTCTAGAATTAGCTTGGTATCTTCATATATCGGTAGACTTGCGGACACTCGCTCAACTGCTACTCTAGTTGCACTTCCGTCAATGTCCTTAAATCCTACTCTCTTAAAGGCCATTGATCCTGAACTGCAAAAAGGCGTATGAACACCTACTAGATCTAGAGACAAAGCAACATTCATGGCAAGAAATCTGTCAGCGAAAACCAAAGCAAACTTGAGGAAATACATGCAACATACCTAGGGTTTTATTAGAAAGTATTGCGTAATTTCTTTTGGGTGGTTGGCTGACTAGTTGCTAGAACTATGCAAAAGGCAATCTAGGTTGTCTGAGGAGGCTGACTGACTACTGGAATTGCACAATGTGCAATCCAGGCTGGCTGACTGGCTACTGGAATTGCTCAATGTGCAATTTCAGCTACCAATGGTTGCAGGCCTAGTGATTACATTACGCAATTTTTCTAGGCTAGCAGTCACTATCCCTCAAAATTGTAGCATGCAATCCTAAAGGAAAGGTCATGGGTAGAAATGCACATTTCCTGAGAGGAAGACAAATCCTTCCTTCTCAGGATTGTGTAATGTTGTCTTGGTGGGGCAGAGTTCGAGACAAGGATTCCCAAACCTGCCAATGGGCAACTGAAAGCAAATGTGATGGTGAATGCATGGCGATATTAAGTGTAAGCAGAAGCAAATGATCATGCATGAAGACAGTGAATGAAAGATTCAAAAAAAAGAACAACATGCATGTGGGTGAAGCGGGTCATCAAATCAACGATCATTCGTGAAAAACAGTTTCATGCATGCCACTACAGTTAGATGCTAACAAAAATTGAAATGGTGCTAGTACAAGCTAGTATGCATGTAAACGACAACAAGCATTCAAATAAATCAAGAAAACAACACTCACACAAGTGAAAACACAAAAAGCGACAATAATGCTACAAAAGACAAGTTAAGACCACTTAATCGTGAATAGCTAACCTGGATGTGTCGAAGAGTCCTAAATGTGCTGTGGGATGTTAGAGCTCCAAGATCGATGTGAAGAAATGAGCTCTGAAGCGTCAAATAAATAAGCTTGAAGCTCATGACGCACATGCCACAAATCTAGGAAAAAGCGACACTTGGAGGAAAGATTCTAAAGATGATCTTTTCATGTAACATCCATCTGCTAAAAATAGCTCCCTAAAATCTAGGGATTCTTATTGCAAGTTTCTTTTTCTATTTCGAGAAAAAACAGCCCATTCATGCAAGTCAAGTTTTCTTGGTCCCGAGTGGAACCGGTCAACTCAACTGCACATGCAACAATTTTCTCAATTGCTTGGAAAAAATGTGCATTTCTCAGAGGGAGCTAGGTTGGCTCTCCAGGAGATTTGTGCAATTTCTGGGCAGAGCAGCTGACTGCTACCCAAGATTGTGCAATTCCTGGGCTGAGCAACCCTACTAGGAGGAATTGTACAATTTTTTGGATGAAGCTTGACTGGCAGATTTACACAATTCTGGAGACCAGTAGGCTGCTAGACAGAATTAAGCAATTTTTGGAGGGAAGTGCCTCGCCTACAGCTAGACCAAGTCTGGAGAAATAGCATGTGAGGGGAACGTAACAAGATTTGATGGAGGCTATCTTTTTGTAAGGAAATCACATGAAGCTTGTGTACTTGATGAAGCAAGACACACTACTATGAAAAGGTTGGTATTGTTGGGCATGGAATCCCCCCACAACATGTTTTTTGGCTCAAAGCCCAAGTATTGATTACTATTGTTGTAAAGACTCCGCGAATTGCGGGCACGAAGCACAAATTGTGTGTTAGAGTCATAGGGTTGTCTGCCCTAAGTTTTGAAGGTAGTGTCGGCCTACCCATGGTCTGCAAACCATGGGATTGTATAAATAGAGCGAGGCTCTAAGTTGTAAAGTAATGAAGGAATGGAGTCTAGAAGATAAAAAGCGTAGAGAGAAAGTCTAAGTGCTTTTAGGTCATAGTAGTAGGAAGAGGCTCTGCAGCTGAGTACGCAGAGGCCTAGTAGAGTCTACAGCTGAGTGCGCACCTACAGCTGAGTGCACAGGGTAGAGTCGGGTCTGTAACCAAGGAAAGAGATAATAAAGAGAAGTTTGATTCCAAATCTTGTGTATCTGTTTTGAGTTATTATATGGTTGATATCTTTTGCAATTGTACTGTTTTATTTATCGTGTCCACTTATGTGAATGATCAACATTGTTAAGTATAATTAAACATGTATAGATAAGCTAAGTGATCAACTAATATCAAGTGATAATGCAGATCGAGCTTCGAGTAGGGCTACGCGAAGGTAGCATCGTAGGTTGCAAGGTACTGATAGGTGCGTGTAGCGACATGCACACAGGGTCAAACTGCGAACCACCGAAAATCATCAAACATCCCTAGGGTGTGGAAACCTAGTTCTAGCACCCTCCCATACTACTTCGGGTGAGACCTCAATCCGTGCTCCGCAAGTTGTTTCCGAAAGGGCCAGTAGTACCAGGATCTGTTTGGCTAAATCATCTCCGAACCTGGGTCAAGCCCCTACAAGAAAACAAATGGTTTCGTTGCTAGGACCGGGATCTGCATAAGGGATGTCTGATGTCGTGTCACTGGAATCCAACAAAGAAAGAAATTGAAGGGTGGTTGGAGAAGAAGATTAACGAGTTCGTAGTGCAGGAAAACAGGAATCCGCAAGTATCTTAGGAACAGTGTTTGGAGCGCTACTTATATACGGAAATCCATGAAATTTTCTTTGCATCCTTTCCTTCTGAGCTGTATGAGTGGATTGCGAAGCTAGTAGATAGTTAGGGAAAGTGTAGGCTCAATAAACCAATCATGTGGACTCCGGAATTGGTGTGCAGACTAGAAGCATCAGAAGATAAGATCGCGCGAGCTATGGACCATTGGCTCGATCGAATTATAGGAGGATTTATCATTGAGTTCGCGGTAGATATGACCGTTAGTGATCTGGATTTACACAGGAATGCAACAAAATATAGAGATAACCATATACACAAAGATGCAGCGGAAATAATACTTCATTTCATTAATGGAAAACACTAAAATATGCTTACAAATAGAGTTGAAAATAAACCAGCTAGGGCAATGGTAGCTTATCTCTGAGAAGAGATGTGGCGGCTACATGCCTCTGAACTGTGTTACAATGAGGCTCCAATGCCTATTTACTATTGAGAAACAATGGAAAACCCTTAGCATTCCAAAACCTAACCCTAGAAGATGAAACGCCAAACTGTGGGCCCCGTTTGGGTAAATTTGTACATCAACTTCCCGGGGTCGTAACTTTGGCATACAATCTCCATTTGACACGTACAATAGCGCGTTAGAAAGATCTATCTGAGCACTGCTACTTTGGAAAGGGAAACATCGGTCCATGGACCCATGTTGCCCCCAGATTTCCCAAAAAACGTCGTTTAGGGCCTTAAAACGGCTTCGGAAGTTCAGGACCTGAAAAACTACTAAAAATAGTAAATTGTGCTACAATTTAGGAAACTGAAGATCTGAAAGAAACAATGGTGGGGGTCCAAGTGGATTTGGAAGGTGGCCACCAATATCCACCTGGACCATTCCTCCCCCCTAGGAAGCAATGGTCCCCATTGCGTTGAGTTCCTCCATGAGATGAGGAAACTTTTTTTGAACTTGGTCCCTGGTGAAGGAGTTAGCCTGCTTTGACAACTCGATACAATTGGATATTCTACTAGCAAGTGTGCTTGATCTGTGTGTCCATGATCCGATCAGCGTAGCTTGTTCCATGCAATCTGGATTTAACTCTGTGGGTGTGAGTTGTTCTGCAATGTCGGATGTGTCTAGTAATGGTGGAAAGTATGGCCGAAGGCGGTCCACATTGAACACTGGGTGCAGACCAACAAATGGGTGAATGCTGCGCTCAAATGCATTGTCTCCCACAACCTTGGTAATGGTGTAAGGACCATATCGGAGTGGTCTGAGTTTCCGATAGGCTCCAGTAGGGCATTCCTTTTGCAAATGCAACTAGACTTTGTCACCCACCTGAAACTTGTGTGGCACCTAGTGTTGATCATGTCGTTGCTTGTACTTGGCATTTGATTTCTCCAGAATGTCATGGACCTGTTGGCGAATATGTTGGATGTGCTAAATGAAGTTGTTTGCCTTATCTGTTTCAGACTAGACATGAGCCGAATTTGCGTGAGTAGCTATAAATGGCATGGCCACATCAATGGGACATAGTGGCTAGAATCCAAAGCCCACCGGAAAAGGGCTGTGGCCAATCGAGCTATGGAGAGCCTGGTTGTAGCTATACTAAACACAGGGGGGGCTCTCGTCCCATGTACGTGGATGCTTTGAGTTGTACATGCGCAGAATGTGTATGATCATCCTATTGACAACCTCTGTCTGGCCATCAGTTTGAGGATGGAAGGCTGTTGACTTAGTGAGTTTGGTGTCGAGCATCGACCAGAGACTGGACCAAAATGTACTAAGAAACCTGCTGTCCTGATCTAAGATGATAGACTATGGGATCCCAAAGTGTACCCACAGTCGTTCAAAGAAGAGTTTAGCAGTGGCTTCTGCTGTGGTATTCTTCTTGCAGGCAGCCATAATGGCCATTTTTGAGAACCTGTCGACGACCACAAAAACACAATCATTCCCATGCTTAGTGGAAGGAAGGCCTAACATGTAATCTATGGAGATGGATTCCCAAGGTCGACTAGGGGTAGGCAGTGGGGCATAGAGGCCTTGCTTCTTGATGGTCTGTTTGGCAATGGCATAGGCAGTGCATGATTTGATGTACTTCCCGACATCCTGTCAAAGATTCGGCCAATAGAAATACTTCTGCAGTACTGCCACTGTTTTCTCGACCCGAAATGTCCAGCAGCCTGACTGTAATGTGCTTCCCAAATCATCTTGGCACGCTCGCTTGAAGGAACATAAAGGTGACCTAGGTGGCATAACAGGGCATCCTGGAGGTGAAAATTTGGAACATGCTGACCCTCTAAGAGTGTTTGGTATGTGTGGCCGAATTCTGGGTCGTTGTTGTAGAGACGTGGCCAATCAGAAGTCTCGTGCCCACAAGAGTTGAGCACAGTGGTTAACGTCATGATCGGTGGTCGACTGAGGTAATCTGCAACATTATTGGTCCTACCCTTCTTATATTTGATATTCAAGTGGAATTGTTGCAGGTATGTGGACCACTTCTGATGGCGATCATTCTCCAATTTCCCTTGGGTCTGTATGAACTGCAGGGGTCGGTGGTCTATGTGGATGACCGTTTCCTTCCCCAAAATGTAATGCTTCCATTGTCGACAGGCGTGCACAATGGAATATATCTCTTTATCATAAGTGGGATACTTTCAGACTGTGTCTGAAAGTGTTTCACTGTTATATGCCACTGGATGCGCGTGTTGAGTAAGGACTGCCCCAATAGCATAATCAGAGGCATCTGTCTCGACCTCAAAAGGTTGTTGTAAATTTGGTAACACGAGCACTGGTGTCGTGCAGAGGTGATCTTTCAACTCTATGAATGCCTTCTATTAAGATTCAGACCAAAAGAATTTTGTTTTCGCTCCTCCCTTGGTGACTTGACTCAAGGGCCAAGTGATATGAGAAAACCCCAACACAAACCTACGGTAGAAGTTGGCAAGACCTAGAAAGCTGCGGAGCTCTGTCAGAGTGGTTGGAGATGGCCAATCCCGAATGACTTGGATCTTGGCTGGATCCACATGCACCCCCTGTTCATCAATAATGTATCCCAGATACTGAACCTGGGTCATGCCAAAAGTGCATTTCTCCAAATTGGCACATAGCTTGTGTTGCCGCAGTGTTTGGAGAACCTGTCGAATGTGGTGGAGGTGCTCTTCCCAACTCTGGCCGAAGATCAGAATGTCATCCAAGTATACCACTACAAATGAGTTGGTGAATGGCCGCAAAATGTCATCCATTAGCCTCATGAAGGTTGCAGGAGCATTCGTCAACCCAAAAGGCATAACCAGCCATTCGAAAAGGCCCTCCTTGGCTTTGAAGGCAATCTTCCACACATCAGAGGGTTCGATCGGTACTTGGTGATATCCTGACTTCAGATCAATCTTGCTGAAATATTTTTCCCCCTTTAGTTGGTCCAGGAGGTCATCAATCCGTGGGATCGGGTACCTATTACGGACAATGATCTTGTTCAGCGCCTGATAGTTAATACAGAGTCTCCAAGTCCCATCCTTCTTCTGTACCAACACAATTGGGCTCCCGCAAGGCGATGAACTCGGACGAATGTGACCTTTTTGCAGCAGCTCTTGAATTTGCCTCTTGATTTCATCGTTCTCCAGAACGGAGTGCCGATAAATTGGTCCATTGGGTAGCGGCGCACCTGGGGTCAGATCGATGGAGTGCTTGACCTGACAGTGCAGAGGAACCCTTACGGGGGAGGTGAAGATGTCCTTGTACTCCTCCACGACCTTGGCCATCTGTAGTTGTCGTGCAGAGGGGCCCTGTCTGGAGGTTGTCACCACCGTCTTCTTCTTTCCTTGAGGGCGTATCGTCAGGAAAACAAATTTTCCAGTTTTGGAAATGAGCTTACTACATTGTTTTGCAGTAATCAAAGAGATGGCAGTAGGCGGTGCTACCTCTGGTATCCGGTACAACTGATTTCCCAATGTAATAATAACAGCACGGGGCCTTGATTCATACACAGCATGTCGCTTCCACAAGTATGGTTGTCCTAATAATACATCACAAACTTCAAGGGGAGCAATGTCACACAATACCTCATCTGTGAAGGGCTTGATGTTGTATGGAAGGCGACACTGTTGGCTCACGCGAAGATCCCGTCCTTGGTGCAGCCACTCGATGGTGTACGGTTGTGGATGTGTCGTGGTCGGTAAGCCCAACCGCTTCATGACCTCTGCCGAAATGAGGTTCTTTTGGCTCCCACTATCGACAATGAACTGTAGCGGGGAGCCCCTTAGCCACATTTGGGAGTGGAAGAGACACTCCTCCTCCTCTGGATTTTTAGGTTCATTTTTCTGGATTTTAGCAGTGGCAACAGTGGCATTGGGATCCGCATCAATGATCTGCTTCCCTTTGTCATTCGCCTTGTCGGGTTCTGACTCAGAGTCAGAACCTGCATCTGATTCTGAAACCTTTAGCTCAGCCACCAGTGACTGCTTCGCTCGACACTCACTTGTGTTGTGAGTGGAGCTCTTATGGAACTCACACCATTTTCCCGTGTCCTTTTTCGGCTTTGCAACGTTGTTCTTTGCTTGTAGCTTTGGCGGGTTGTCTTGGGCTGCCCCGCCTTGGCTTTGTCCTTTGTTCTGTGGTTTCGAGGCACCTTTCCCTTGCTTTGGATTCGCAGATCCAAAGTCTCGCTTCTTTTGTTTAAACTTCTGCTCGATCTTGACGGCATATCGGTATGCTATGTCGAGAGAGGAGATGTTCAGGAATTCCATTTCTTCCTGGATGTACTTGTGTAGGCAGCCACGGTATTTGAGTATCAAATGCTGCTCCGAATCCTTGATACCCAACTTTGTGCGAAGGGTATGGAAAATATTGGTGAACTCCGGCACATCTTGATCCTTTCCCTGCCGCAGCGTGGTCCACTTTATGTATTCATCCTCATAGCTTCCAACAGGGTAGTATTGCTCCTTGATGGCCTCCTGGAATGAATCTCAGGTGGGTGTGGCTGAAAATATTGAGTCGGTACTTTCATCCTTCTGCTCGCAGTAGGTTTCCCACCAGTCTTTGACGTGGGGGGCTGCTTTGAGAAGAGCAAAAACAATCTTTTCCCGACTCGAAAATTCATGAACAGAAAAAATAACCCTCTAGCAGATTTAACCATTTATCTACGGCATCAGCGTCTATCTGACCCTCGAATATGGGGATTTCAAAATTAACTTGTACCTTGAAGGGTGTGGCGTTTCCAGAGAAGCTGGCTGGAAGCCGATGCGTCACCTCTTGGTAGCCGCTGAAGGATTTGCGCAAAGTTATCCATCATCACGTTCCTTTGCCGCTCGAGGGCTTCTTCGAGCAAGATTTTGATAGGATCTCCTGCCCCCTCGTCTTTCTTCTCATCCGCCATGGGAG
>APFE031738405.1:0-39682 GCA_000404065.3 Pinus taeda | reverse complement strand
GTAGTTTTTAAGCTCCAATTTATGGATAACCCATGGTATTGACCATGGTTAATACCATGGTATTCATGTGAGCATTGACTGTTTAAAGGGGAAATCTTACTCAGCTTAGATCGTCTTAATTCTGGGTCTACCAAGTGCTGGGAGGGATAAATAGATTTCATCCCTCTAAGAGTGGTAGATGTGGAGTTAAGATGGATATAGGTTTGTTTTTATGATAATGAAGATATTAAATAGACTTAGGAAATTATATTGTAAAAAAAATCTTAAGGTGAATGGTTAAAGCTACATTTAGTCACTTCACAAAATTTAGTAAAAAAATCAATATCTCCATTAATATTGGTGTTTCCGATTTAACAAAAAAAAATCAAAACAATGAAATCTTAACTCTTTCTACATCACCCTGGCAGAAGGGAGATAGTTGCTGCCTAGATTTCCCAGCATTTTTCAAACATTATCAATATGATATCTTCATGAAAAAGTGAAGGCACTGATCTTGGATTAGTTGTTCGAAAAATATGCTAGTTTGGACAACCTTTCATCTTCTCTGCTATTCTTAGTTTGTCGTAATGATCTGTAGGGGTTGGGTCACTACACCATATTCTCCTAAAAGGTTGAGATTGTGCACCAGAAAGGAAATTAATCTACATATTACAACACTGTTAAAAATGGTATGAAGGGATTGAATTATGCTAATAAGAAATTTAGATTGGGAGAGACGTAATTAAATTTTATTATTTAATTGAATATTTCCAATTAAAATAATAATAATCTACATTTACATATTTATATATTGATTAGAAGGCTGCTGACAGTGGTCACTTCTTTCTATTAGATCCCCTTCAGGCCTTTGGGATACCTACTACTTCATTATATTATATAGTTGAGGCTTGCTACTTGTTGGCGCATTGGGGCAAACAAACTTGATGTGTTTTCTTTCTTTATCTTGTAGTTGGAGTCTATGGAATAAGAAAGAAATTTGATAGCTTGGCAAAAGTGGTAGAGAAAACATTAATCTCTCCTACCATGAAAAACATGGACACTAAAACTTGCAACATTGTTTGTAGGAAGTGAAAATTACGTTTCTTTTTTCCAAACATGTATGTTAGTATATTATAGTTTAATGAATATGTTTTATTATTATCATATATGGTTTCATACACTAACAAAACATTCGCAAAGACTTCACAATGTTTTATTCTTCAGTGAAATATTTTCCAAGATCTTACAAGATTTTATAATTCAGTGAAAGATCTGCCATGAATTTACAAGATAATATAATCTGGAGAGAGATTTGTGAAAATATATATATATATATATATATATGAAGTTGGAAAGGCAGGAGGTGAGCTAAGACCGCTCTGCAACTAGGGTTTCTGTTATTCTTTGCAACGGTCGCTTTTCCTCTGCCTCCTAAGATCGACCACCTACCTGAACTCGACAGCACGTTGTTGGTTTAACCAGCGCGGAAATGGTTCCCCCCCAGGGGGAGGCTTCAAAGCCCTCCCCGACCTCTAATCATGAGCCCTCAGCGCAAGCATGGACTTTGCCCTCAAGGCCGAAACAGTAAGAAATGGGCAATAGAGAGTCCCCTCTACAAGATAAGACAAACACATTTACCAATCAGTTAGAAAGACACAACGAGATTCCAGAAAGGAAAATAGAGCAAGAGGAAATGCTTAAGGTCACCTCGAAGACATGCAAACCCATAGCAGCTGAAAGGCCCAAGATATAACTACCCAGTCATAGAATCAATGGGCGAATCGAGTATATGAAGGACCATGCACTCATTGGAAAATTTATTGGGTTCTGTCCTACAAAAAAAGCCTTGCACGGATGGATCACTGCCAAACGGAAACCCAAGGGTCATATCACCCTGCAGCTAGGACTGAAAGGGTTCTTTACTGTGATCTTCATCTACATTGAAGACAGGAATAGAATCATGGATCAAGGGCCCTATTTTTTCAACTCTGTAGGATTGTATTTAAGGGAATGGGTAGCAAGATTCAACTCGGATAAGGAGGACCTCAGCTGGGCGCCAGTGTGGATCATGATGTATTCACTGCTAGAGGAATACTGGGATGAGGATTTGCTCAAAGAAATTGGAAAGGGGCTGGGGGAATCTATAAAATCGGGGGAAGAGACGAAGCTGCGCAAATATACATCCTATGCCTGCATTCGTGTCTTCATCCGCTTAGACAAGGCCCTGCCGGATTCGGTAAGTCTCTTCCATGATGACTATGAATGGACTTAATCATGAGATTATGAACATGTACCCTTTCGCTGTCGTAGATGCCATGCTCATGTGCATCTGTTCCGGGACTGCCCGTTAAATGCCAAACTCCAATCCTCTGATCCCTGTGACAAGTAAGCCCAAGATGGCTTCACCAAAGTAGCAAACTGCAAAAGATCACACAAAAAATCCTCGACTGGGAAAAAACCCTAGCAAGACGTTGCCTCCTTTCCCTCCAATAGCAACAGCTTTGAGATTCTCAGTAAAACCTCAGAAGATCTTCCTCTGAACCCGATGCCCAACCCTTCGCCTATTACCTCACCCACAATCCCTCCTCCTTCAGGCTCCTCTCCCACTCCTCGCCCCCTCAAAGATGACCTTGGAACCCCTAAGGATTCCAGGAAAAACTCGGAGTGGAAAGCAAATGACATGGATGTTGACAGCTTTCCCAACCATTCCTTAAGCCTAGCAATCTCTCCAGAAGAAAATAGCTAGACACAACAGATGGACGAAGAAATGGAGAGCATTGATTTGGGAGGACTTGACATTCTGGAGCTTGAACAAGCTTGCAAAAAGAAGGACTATGACAAGATTCCAGAGCATCAGCTCAGCACACTAGAAGTTATCATTTCCAGGGCTTACCAGCAACAACAATTAGGCATTCAACCTGGCAGTCATTGGGATGGACGCTTACTCCCAAAAGACTTCAAAAGGAGGGGGAGAAGAACAAACCTCCAATGAACAATCGCAATAGGGAAAATCATGGATGACTCAGGCAGGTATGCTAAGCTGAGAAAGTATTACAAGCCCACCACTAGTAGTGAATCATGGAGCTCACTTAATGGAATTTAAGAGGTCTCAATAGCCCAGGGAAACTAAGAATGATAAAAAACATGATAAAGCAAGAGCAACCACAAATTTGCTTTCTTCAAGAAACAAAATGTAACAATAGCACTCTTGGAAACATTCTCTCCAAGGCATGGCCAGGTATCCATTCCGTAGCACTGGACGCCTCGGGTGCCTCAGGCGGACTAGTTATTGCCTAGAATACCCAAGCGATAATGCTCTCAGATTTTCATGCATCTCACCACATTATTCAGACCACTTTTCACATAATAGGCACTAATATCCATGGACATCTTACCAACATATACTTCCCTCAGGAGGCAGGTAACAAAATAGCTTCACTAAACACTATAGAAGCACTGAATCTCAATAGAGACCATCCTCTTTGGATCATTTGAGGCGATTTCAATATGATCACTAAGCTAGAGGAAAAGCAAGGAGGTCGAGCTAAGCTAGAGCAGGAAAATGGCCACTTCAAATAATTCATCCAAAACAATTCTTTAATTGACCTACAACTCTGCAATGGAATGCACACTTGGAGCAACCGCAGGACTGAGAGGCAACAAATTGCATCCAAACTTGATAGATTCTTGATATCTGACAATCCGGTGCATTTGGGACGTGACATTGCAGCAACCATTCTCCCATATTCAGGGTTTGATTATTGGCCTATCTCCCTCCAGTGGCAAAGATCGAGCAATGCCAACAGGAGACCATTTCGCTTCAAAGCTTTTTTTCTCACCCACCCCATTTTCAAAGACTTCATGAGATCTATGTGGATCAACTTCCATCCACCAGAGGGATCCAAAATGTTTTAGTTTCAACAAAAACTCAAATATCTCAAATCCTAAATCAATCTTTGGAATCAAGAGACTTTTGGAAATATTTTTCAGACACAATAGGACTTAAATAAGGAAATGAAAGAACTCCAACAACAAATAATCATGGGAGGACACAATGACAGGACCTTGGATCAGGAACATCGCATTCACAATCAACTGGAGGAGAGGAGAAAGCAGGAGGAAATATTATGGAAGCAAAAATCCAGGATTAAATGGTTGAAAGAAGGAGAAAGGAACACTAAATTCTTCCATCAAACCACAGTTCAGAGAAGAATGCAGAATACTATCACTTTCATCCAGAAGCAAGGAGGGGAAAGAGTATAAAAGCATGATGAGATCGAGTAGGAGTTTATAAGACACTTTCGGCAAGTTCATCAAGAGCCCCAAACAGATCAACGGCCTGCTATAGAAAAAATCACTCAAAACGTGTCGAAAATTATCACAGAAGAACACAACAAACTCCTTCTTTGACCAATTCTGCCACAGGAGGTGGATGCTGCAATGAATAAGCTCAAGGAGGGCAAAGCCCCTAGCCTGGATGGCTTCACTACCACTTTCTTCCACTCCTTCTGGGAGCTGATAAAAGAAGAGGTCTAGCTTGTGGTGGAGGAATCGCGCACTCTTCATTGGCTTCTGTCCTCCCTCAATGCAAATTTCATTGCGCTCATTCCTAAAGAAGAGAGCACCAATACTCTGGATAAATTTTGGCCAATTGCTCTATGCAATGTAATCTACAAAGTGATATCCAAAGTCATAGCCAACAGGTTAAAGTCGTTGTTTCCCCTGCTCATTTCGCCTGAACAATCTGGCTATGTGGAAGGAAGACAGATCTTGGACGGCATCATCCTCACACATGAAATCATACATTCCCTCAAGCACTCCAAATAGGAAGGTATGATTCTCAAGCTTGACCTCTCAAAAGATTTTGATAAGCTAAGTTGGACATACATACAAAAAATGTTAACAGCTTTTGGTTTTTCTACTATGTGGGTTCGCTAGATTCTGAGTCTCATATCTACAACCTTTTTCTCCATCCTCGTAAATGGCATCCCATCCTGTCCTTTCAGGCCCTCTAGAGGAATAAAGCAAGGTGACCCTCTCTCCCCATTCCTCTTTGTACTGATGATGGAAGGCTTGGGCCGCCATATCAAACAAGCCCTCCTCTCCCAGCAGCTCAAAGGTTTATCCATTCACAACCCCTCGGCAATAAATCATCAGTAGTTTGTTGATGACAATATTCTTTTTGGTTACCCATTAGTTCAGGAAGCCTCTCTATTCAAATCCTTCCTGAATGACTTCTCGGAAGCTTCAAGAACTAGCATCAACAAGGCTAAATCGCAAATTTTTTTCTTCCACAACCCCCCTGTTATTCAGCGTGCCATAGCCAGTATCTTGGGATTCTCCATAGACACTCTCCCTTCTAAATATCTTGGAGATCCCCTTATTGATTCGGCCATCAAGCATGCCTCTTGGTGTATGCTCCTCGAGAAGATTGAGTCACGTCTCAATCTATGGACACACAGATCTCTGAATATAACTAGTGGATTGGTGCTAATCAAGGCTGTGCTTCAAGCAATGCCACCTTATCTATTCTCAATCCTTGCAGCGCCCAAATGGATAATTAAAATAATAAAGGATCTACAGCGCAGCTTTCTCTAGGTGGCTATAGGTACAAACCACAAATGGGCCTTGGTAAAATGGACCACCACATGTAAGCCCAAAGAAAAAGGGGGTATTGGTCTGAGAGATCCCAGTCACAACAATGATGTCATGTGCGCAAAAATCTGGTGGCAATGGCTCTCCACCCCCAACAAGCCATGGGCAGCCATTTAGACTGCCAAATATGCCAATCACAGGCCTCAAGAGGAGCTCATCAGATTCACTCCTAATGTAAAAGGTTCACTCATTTGGAATGCAGCCAAACAACACTTCTTGATGATCTAGCAACACAATTTTTGGGAAGTAAGAAATGGCAGAACAACTCGGTTTTGGATGTATGCGTGGAACCAAATGCAAAAGCTCAATGGCATTCTTAGCTAGCGTCCAAGCCACTTCGGGGATGAGCAGCATTAGGAGGAGGTTCGACAGTATTGGACTCAAGAGATAGATCAAGGGTACAGACAATGGCAGCAAAGTGACAGGATAATCAGGAACGTGGATCACCAAACTCTGAGGGACCTGGAAAGGGAGCTCCAGAATTGATGAATCAAATACTCCGAAGGCAGGGACATTCTACGATGGGGTTACCTACCTAGATGAACCTTCTCCACCACAGAGTCTTATAAAATCATTTGTACAGATCCCTCACCCCTCGATCCCATCTGGGGTAGAATATGGTCACCAGGCACTTGGCCCAAAGTCTCACTCTTCCTTTGGTTGGTTAGGCACCAGAAAATCCTGACTTGGGACAAACTCAGGCGAAGAAACTATCATGGACCCTCAATCTGTGTCAATTGCAACTCTCAGGAGGAAACACTTCATCACCTTCTAGATTCTTGCACCCTAGCCAACAATCTGTGGGAGAAAGATAGCTTTCGATGTCAAAGAAGATGCAGAGTGTCTGACGATATCACCAACTCCATTCTCCAATGGCAACAGAACCCCTACAAGAGTGAAGTTCTCAATCAATTATGGAGATTGATTCTTGGGCTCCTCCTCTGGTGCATTTGGAAAGAAACGAACAAGCGCATATTCAAAGATCAAAGTACTCCGCTAAAGATGATCTGGAGAAACTTCTATCTGAATCTCAAAGAGACCTTGGTGCTTCGCAATTGGTTGCTGGATGACTTTCCCACTCTTGCAAATGAGAAGGCCATCTACGCTAAATAGAACATGCATTTCCCACAGGGAACTCATAATCAAGCCCCCTCAAAGAGCATCAACACAAAAAAGGATTCCTGGACCTCCCTTCCAAAGCACACTTTCAAGCTCAAGTTTGATGGAGCATCAAAGGGCAACCCTAGAAAAGCAGGATTCGGTGGAATTTTTAGAAATCATGAAGGCTCACCCCTCCTTATTTACTTTGGAAACATAGGATGGGACACCAACAACTCGGCTAAATTGGAGGGTCTCTGGCAAGGACTCCTCCTATCCTAGAAACATAACTTTCATCCCCTGGAAATCGAAGGTGATTCCCTAATCCTCATCAACATGGCCAATCAACTCCTAAACGGGGCTCATGCTAGGAAAATTGCCAATAGTTGGAGACTCGAAGAAAGATTGGAGGCCATAGAACATTTGCTTCCCAACAATCGAGCAATCATCTTCAATCATGTTAAGAGGGAAGGCAACAAGGTCGCAGACCTTCTGGCCAATTTTTAGTGTGGAATCTGAGCACACTCTAATCACAGGAACTCTAGACATAATCTCGAATCATGATCATGAATAGGAATGCAAACTTCTAGTCCAAAGGATGTTGCCCTCCAGGATGCGGGTGCTCAGCCCTCGGATGTAGTTGGTAACTAACAACAATAAGCAATTGTGATCAGATCGCATCACAATATCAGGGGATCACAAAATGGGGAGACCAAAGGGCAAGGCCTTATCATATAGAGATATGCGATTGCGATCAGATTGCATCGCAATATCGCATCAGTAGAAACCAAGGGGCAGAGCCTTCACACCTTCATATGTGTGATGCGATACAATGCGGTGTGATGTGCGATGGTGTGATGCGACGCGATGCGATGGTGCAATGTGCGATGGTGTGATGCGATGCGATGACACGAATCAAATCGCATCGCAACATCGCATCGGCAGGTTGTGGATGCCCAGGTGTTCATTATCTAGTCTTTTTTGCTCGTGTTGCTTGGGTTTTGGTTTCCTATTTGGACTAATCGTCAAGGAATCATCTTACTATTTCTTTTGTGGGGTCTGGACTTGAGATGTGATGCCATATTTGAGGTTTCTGCTCTCACCAGACTGGTCTCCCCAATGTTGAGGTAGTCCAGATTTTGTTGATACACTTCGATACCTTGGTTGAGGCTTTGTCTTCTTTGTATCTTTATGTACATATTAACATATTACTTAGAAAATATATATATCTATATAATATATATATATAATATTATATAATATATAATATATATATATATATATATATATATATATATATATAGATATATATATTAGTGATAAAATCACCTCCCATTTTTCCTATGTATCATGGAGATTCACCCATTTATTATACATATAAATTTATGGTGGTTCTTAAAATTTTCCTTGACTGCGGAAATGGTTACTGGGCATGGAAAAGGTAGGCTTACTTAATATGAGGTGGATGCCCCACTATCACCGTGTGACCATCACCATTTTTGTGATATGACAGTTACTATGTCTGGTACATGATGGGTATCTTTGGTTGGAAGAGTTGATTCCGATCACAACTGGT
Organism: Pinus taeda; assembly: GCA_000404065.3. Classification (NCBI taxonomy): domain Eukaryota; kingdom Viridiplantae; phylum Streptophyta; class Pinopsida; order Pinales; family Pinaceae; genus Pinus; species Pinus taeda. The sequence continues at coordinate 31,374 of APFE031738405.1, read as the reverse complement.
TTAATACACTGGATTACTCACCTTGCTGATTAAAGGGAATGGCCCCATAGACATAGCTGAAACAAGTAGCGATGTATGTCTTGCATAGACAATGAAGCCTAAATATAAGTTGGAGAAAGGAAAGCGTGGGTATGTAATAGCAAGCATCAACGATCGAGGGGTGCGAGTTGCCACCCAGCTACTAGCTAGTAAACTCATGAGAAAATGCCACGTAGATGAGGTGCTAGCCCCTGTTATTGTGCTTGCAGAGTAGTGTGTAGAAGGAGTCCAGTTCAATTGGGTGCAGTTCTTATGTGATGAATTTCTGAAAATTTGTAAGGAAGCATAGGAAAAAGGTAAGAGTTTCCATTATGCATGGTTGCTACTATCAATCCTTCTGGTTGTAAGAGAATTGCTGCAGGGTAGCCAATTTCCCAGCATTGAGCACACGCTACTTGAAGCAGTGCAGTTTACTTCGCTCTGGGCTACGAGGATGCCACAAAGGTGTGGGAGATCAAGGTATTTTTCATATTCATGGAAGCGAGTATCCCGACATGGATCACTCACAGATCGCAAATGTCTCCAACAGTGTACAACAGGCTGTTAAGCATGGTTGAGTTAAAAGCAGACATGCACAACCTATATATTCGGGCGCAGAAGGATCCAAAGCAAACATGGGTCAAGCTCTCATTCATTGCCAAAGACGATGCAATTTACGAGGTATTGGCAGCATGGCCTCAGGATTGGCACGCATCAGACATGGCCACATTAGAAAGGATGGCAGCACAGTAGTGAAAGAAGAAAATCCAACTACGACTCACTACACTGGCAGAAAAGACATGTCAGGGACAAAAAGTCACTTCGCTGCAAGAGGTGACCCAGGAAGTACTTGTCGAAAAAACCATGGAGTATCAGGAATGTCCTTGGAAGAAGACATGCAAAAGGAATTAGAGACACAGGAGCGCACACACTTTACCACAAACTCACCCCAAAGCAAAAGGTTGCGCAGTAAGGAATCGCCACATGCACGCAAGAAGTCAAAAACAACAAAGACCTTAGAGAAAGAATTTCTTGACAGCAACGAACCAGCATGCAATGTCCGTGCCGGTGCATTAGAAGAGCTGATGATGGAGCAGACAACTATGTTGGGGGAGCTTAGAGTGTGGCTGCAAGCATTACAGGTGTGACCCTTGGGAGGGATGTTACCAAACCTCAGAGATGATATAACTGTAGCCGATTAGACAGTGCATAGTCACACAATGAACACTTTAGTGTTGCCAGTAGGTGTTGTCCTAGCTGAAGCCGAGGGGAACATGTGAAGTTGGGAGTTGAATTTGACTGCTTTGCCTCGTGAAACCCTCTGCCAACTGCAGGACGGGGTAATGGCTGAGTTGCATGCTAGGGAAAGCCACGCCCTCCAAATCTTAATGGAGAATAAGGAAAATCTGGAGCAGGTCAGCTTATAGCGTGATGACTTGGTTGTCCGAAACTAGGAAGTGGAACAGGCTGTAGCAGAGGCTTGTAGCAAGGTACCAGAGTTGGTTGTCTCAACAGAACTTCCAATAACTGATAAGATCCATCAAATAGCAACAGGATTTTGTATGGCCTAGGAGGAGGCTGCAAAAGCTCAGTGGGAATTTTTTTACAGATTGTGGATCTACAGCTGCAGGCACAACCAGCCACACCCCCGGAATTTTGCGAACAACGATGCAACGAAATTTAAGAAGGATCGGAAGTCATAAAGCGCGTGGTCCAGGATTGCTCAGGATTATTGGATTAGTCACTCTTTATGCTCACATCCCTACAAGATGACCCAACACTACAGTAGGTGGAAGCTGAAGCACGAGAGTTACAATAGGCTTATGACAAAGTCCAAGGGACTGTGCAAACAGTCACCATAACACAACGGCTAGCTAAAATGAGGGAGGCCCGGGGCCTCAAGACACAGGTTGACGCCACTCGGTAGAAGGAGGCAGTACTTAAGGAACACATCTAGACTTGGCTTGATGAAGCCTTCATGGTCTCCACCAACATCGAGGGAAAGTTAGCATACATGCAGGCAACATTGGAACTCAGGAAAGCAACGGAATTTGATGATTATGCATCGGTGGCTCACGTAGAATGGATAAAGTAGGTGGTGGAAGATTTTGTTGCGAGGATAAGCGAAGTCCAGAATTTTTTGAATGACCTCTGCGCAAAGATTTTTGCACCAAATGAGTGACTTGGGACGAGTCACATTGATTTTGTTGGGGGCCTGTTGGGTAGCAGAGGGCCCACATAACAATTTTGGGGCTCAAAGCCCACAATTTTGGGTGAAAGTATGGTAAAGACTCCGCGAAGTGTGCAAAGCGCGAATTGTAATGAGTCAAGTCAAAGCGTTGTCTACCCAAGAATAATGTAAACTAATAGGAATTGAGTTGGCCTACCCATGGTTTGTGGACCATGGGAGTGTATAAATATAGTGAGGCTCTAAGGGTAGAAGTCAGTTTTTGGAGTTAAGTTTTTGCGTTGGATCTTAATGGTTATGGGTTTGTGAAGGCAATATTATCTATGTCTATAATTTCGAGTCAAGGGGGTTGGTAGGTAGATAGAGGCTCTATAGTTGCGTGCACAGAGGCCTGGTAGAGTCCGCAACTGTGTGCGTGGACCCTTGCAGCTGAGTGTTTAGGGCGGATCTAGTTGTAGTGACCAAAGATATTAATAAAGAGGAGTTGTTTTCTAAAATATTGCAGATCTATTGTGTTCTGGTTTATGCATATGTTATATCTTATTATAATTGCATGCACTGGGTTTTATTGTTAAATGTTTTCTTAAAGACTATAACAAGAAGATTAGATCTATAATAATTTCCTTAATAAGAAAGTACACCTGTAGTCTGATAGTAGTACAGAAGTGGTGCGAGGCCACATAAAGGTTCGTAACCCCCTCCAGACCACATCAAGACATCCCAAGGGTGTGGAAACCTAGTTCCAACACCCTCCCCTACTACCTCGAGTGAGACCTTAGTCCATGGTCTGTGGGTTGTTGTCGAAAGGGCTAGTAGCTGTGGAATTTGTTTGGCTAATAACTCTTCCGAACCTGGGTCAGGGCCCAATAAGCCAACAGATGATAAGATGAGCTATGAGCTAACTGAGTACCAAGACAAGAAAATAATTATGTCCAAAAATTTCTAGTGAAAATGGGATCTCTGTTGCTCACAATAATTTTTGGGTTTCCATGTAGCTTTTGAATTGTTTCCATAAATGTAGTAGAAACTATATTGGCTTTAAATGTATGAGATAATGCACAAAAGTGTTCATGCTTGGTAAGTCTCTCAACTACCACCATGATGACACTCTTTCCTTCAGACTTGGGTAAACCTATGATAAAATCCATTGAAACCTCCTCCCAACATTGACTTGGAATGGATAAAGGTTGTAATAGAATTAGAGTCTTAATTGTTTCAAATTTATTTTGCTGGAAAAACAAACATTCCTCCACAAACTTTTGAATATCAAATTTAAGGCCATCCCAAAAAAATTCCTTCTTAATCCCGTGGTAAGTGGCTCTCCTAAGGTAGAGGTGTGAAAATACATAATAATATTTTGTATGAGTTGGTAATTCTGACATAGGGATAAGTGATCTTTGTATCATAACAAATCATTTTTCCATCTAAATGTATAAGATGTAATAGGATCTTGTTGTATCTTTGGAATCAGTGCCCACACTTCTTCGTCATTCTTCCATTCATCCCTTGCTTCATCCAATCTAGTTGGACATTAGAAATGGCACAAAGCGATGCTTCCATATCCTCATCCTTTCTTGAGAGTGCATCTGCCACAACATTTTGCTTCCCCTTCTTGTAGATGATTTCAAAGTCATAACCAAACATCTTTGTTACCCATTTTTGCTGCTCTTCTAAAGACAATTTTTTTTCTAAAAAGTATTTAAGACTATCATGATCCATTTTTACCTTGAAGTGTCTTCCCATTAGGTAGGGTGGCCATTTATTAAGTGCGTGTAGTATTGCCAACATTTCCTTCTCATTAATAGCTTTGTGTAAATAATTTCCTTTTATTGGACAACCTTTGAAAGCAATGGGTCTTTCTTCTTGCATTAAAACAACACCAATTCCATTTCTTGAGGCATCGCATTCCACAATAAAGGTTTTTGTGAAGTCTGGCGTAGCTAAGACTAGTGCATGGCACATTTCCTCCTTAAGATGTTCAAAGGCCTTTGTTGATTATGGAGTCCATAAAAATGTATCTTTCTTCAATAATGTTGTTAAAGGTGCTGCTAGTCTCCAATAATTCTTAACAAACTTGCGATAATACCCTGTCAACCTAAGAAATCCTCACAAATTATTTATGGATGTGGGGATTTCCATTCCTTAATGGCTTTATTTTTTCTAGGGTCTACGTTAACACCTTCATGAGATAAAATATGACCCAGATATTCCACCTCTTGTACTCCAAAGAAACATTTGGAGCTTTTTGCATATAATTTTTTCTCCTCCAATAGTTTCAGCACCGTATCAACATGTTGAACATGATCCTTCCAAGACTTGCTATACATTAGTATATCATCAAAAAATACTAACACAAATTTTCTAAGGAAGGGTTTGAAAATGGAATTCATCAAACCTTGAAATGTAGAAGGTGCATTGGTAAGGCCAAAAGGCATGACCAAAAATTCATAATGACCCTCATGAGTTCTAAATGTTGTTTTTAGAATGTCTTCAGTATTCATTCTAATTTGATGATATCCAAAATGAATATCAAACTTGGTGAAGTAAATTGATCCACAAAATTGATCCAATAATTCATCAATGGTAGGAATGGGAAATTTATCTTTAATAGCGAGCTTGTTGAGCTCCCTATAATCCAGATGCATATGCCATGATCCATCCTTCTTGTGCACCAATACTACTGGATCAGAGAAATAACTTTGACTAGGTTGAATTATACCAGCCTCTACCATTGTTGCAACCATACATTCAATTTCAGTCTTTTGGGCATAGGGATATCTGTAAGGCATGATGTTTAGAGCAACACTTCCTGGAATCAAATGAATAGCATGGTCATGATCATGTATAGGTGGGAGACCTTTTGGAGTCTCAAATAGCTTAGAATGATTGTCCAATTCTTTTTGGAGCCATGGAGAAATAGATGATTTCGACGTGGGAACCTCTAATGAAGATAACTATGCAATGACGCAACGTTTTTCTTTCTTTAGAAGATTTTTCATTTCATTCGAGTTGATTATCTTTCCTGGTTACCCTGAGATACCTCTTAATTCAATTTCATTTCCTTCGGAATAAAATTTCATGAAAAGTTCTTGAAAATTAAAATCTATTATACCTAAGCATTGTAGCCATTGGAATACTAGTACAACATCAACACCAGCCATTGGAATGGAAAGCATTGGGCTATTCAATACATATTATCCTATGGATAGCTTGATATTATGGCACTTCCTAGAGAAATTTATGGTTCCTCCACTTGGAACCATCACTTGACACTCTGGTGCTAGTTATAGGAAGAAATTCAATTCCTTGGCTATCTTATAATGAATAAAATTATGGGTACTTCCCGAATCAATCAAAACTATTACCTTTTTCTTCTTCATATGTGATTCTATCTTGATAGTTTGAGGAGTGGTAATTCTAACCAATGGATTACAAGATATAGTCCGATTCATTTGTTCTTTCTCTAGGGTTTGTTCCTGGTGTATATCCTCTTGTTTTGGTTTTTCTTGTTCCTTTTCTTCCTACTCTTCACAACCTATGTAAAATAATTTCTTCTTAGCACACTTATGATCTTTAGTGTATTTTCTATCACAATTGTAACAAAGCCACTTTGCTCCTTTTTCTTCCAATTGTTCGGGTGTCAACCTTGTAGGTTGTGGAAGGTTAGGGGAAACAACACTTCCATCCTTATAGTTGTCAGTGGTAGGCTTCCTTGTTGCCACAATTTTGCTTTGCATTTTTCTTTCCAACCTGAATGCCTTGTCCAACGAGTTAGGTTCCCAAAGGTGAACCTCATGTTGGATTCTATCCTTTAAAGTCCCCATGAACACATCAATCCTATGCTCCTTTGGAATATCTTGTGCCAGACCGTCATGATTTGTAGATTTATTCATACACACGTCATTATCCACTATCCATAGTTTATCAAGTTATATACGAATCCAGGCCCTGCTCTAGCCAAGCATCCTGGTCTTTCTCTGAACACTAGGGCTAGCTTATTAGCTTATGGATTCCTCGACCAAAACCTACCAAAGCAAAGAACTAATAAACCAGTCCCAGGTCAACATTATAAGGCAGGGAAATACATATTTCCCCTCCTTTGATCTCTTCTTGCAAAGCTACTGAACTTGAGAGTGTCAACTTTAACTAGTAGACTTGGTTCATTACTGGCTCCAGGGATTCATAGTCTCGATTTGGAACAAAAGCATCAAGATCTCAGCCAATAACACCATAATCTCACTTATGAGCATCAGACTCGCAAACATCAGGCTCTTCGGCTCAAGCAAGCATCCGACTATTTCTTCCAATCACTAAACTTAGGCTCTTCCTTGCCCTAGGAAGCGCAAACCCCTCCGGGTCCTTGCCTTCCTATTTCTTCTCTGGCAGCTTCGCACCTTTCGATGTGAAAATTGAACGAGGCCTCCCTTTTCACCATGCATACAGAACGGGAATGCGGAGAAGCTTCCTTCCCCATTAGTAATAGGTGGGTAGGTTGGAAAAAATAGGTAAGAAATAGATGATCAAGGTTGCCTTATACTCAATTTTTGGAAGTCCTCAATGTGCTCCATCATTGAACCATTTTGATTGAGGTTTATCAATTGGCTAAAAAAAGTGATTCTTTTTGTATCCTCATAATGTGCTATCATTTATTCTTTAAAAATTTCCCAAGTGACAACTTGTTTATGACAGAAAAGCCATCGATACCACACAAACTGATTTAGTTCCAAATATAAAGTTTCAATGCATACCTTTTTTGTGTTTTTCACATTATGGAGATCGAAATATTGCTGCATCTATAGTATCCATGTTACGGGATCCTTGCCATCAAACTTCCTCATATCAATCTTTGGAACATGGTGGGTGTTCAATCCAACATTAGAGTCTATGAAATCATGATTAACATTTCTTTTTTTCTCATCATGATTTTCCTTTATTGCCCTTTCACCATTAGTAAGAATTTCTTGTAGAAACTTAGTCAAATTTATCTTCAAATCTTCCATGTTGCCTTTCAGTTTTTCTTCTATACCATCCATCTTAGCGTCCATGCCATTTATCGTAGCTTCCATGCCATCCATCTTAGCTTTCACACCATTCATCTTCACTTCCATGCCATTCATCTTAGCTTCCACTCCTTTCTTTAAACCATCAATCTTCTCTTCTGATACCTTTTGTGAGAGTGAAATTTGTTGCACTTGGTCTCGTAATTTTGATATATCATGTTGCATTTATTCCTCTTCTTCATGAGTCATGCTAGAGTTTTCAGGTTGCTTACTAGGTGTTTCCATTTTCTTTCTTCGGGGCATCAATTAATTATAATTATGCTTCACTATTCCCTTTCAACTTCAAACTAATTTTTCAACCCAAACTTATGCAAAATTTAAAAAGACTACACACCTTTTCTTCTCTTTGTAGAATCTCGATATTGAATCTGTTGTATCTTTGTAATGGTGGATCTCCAAGGTCTATAATTGCTTCCTAAGTTAGATCTCTGAGTCCTCTTTCTAATGCCACAAGTGTGATCAAAATTGGATTCTCCAAGAAAGCATTATGCCCAATATCCCAAGATGACCTAATTATATAATTGTTTAGTAGGGCTAACTTGTACAACATGTCACATGTCACTGTTTTGTGATTTAGATCTAAACACGATACACATAAAACTACGGTCCATTATCTTTCTATAAATTCTTACGAAATTTCAATATGATGCTGAGAGAAAACGTTAGGATAATTTTCTCAAGATCACTTGTTTTGGAATGTAATTTGGGAGTCTGTAAAAAATTATAACATCCTTAGATCATATCTCTGAATATACAGTGCTACAAGATATGAAATTCAGACTCGAAGTTCATAATGATTTTGGCTCAAATGAGGTTTTTTTTAGCTTTTGAAACTTCATATAGAAAATGTTATAGCGAAACATCCACGATCACTTGTTTGGAGCAGTGAAACCTTAGAATCCAAAGCTCTGATACCAAATGTTAAGAGACTAGCTCACAAAAAGATAGATCAATGACTTCAAAATTAGCCTCTTCAAAGGTTAAACCTCATTTACATTAGACAAATGAACAATTCTTGGATGATAAAATGAAAAAACCTCCTTTCTATATATAGAAGTCTAAGGGGTCGCAATATAATCAAAGCCAACATAATAATAATAATATAACGGCACAACAATAACAATAGTGGGCTTCTATGGGGCATAATAATAAAAGTATGGGGACAATAGGGGCACAACAATAACAATAACAGATACAATGACAATATTAATGGGGGAATCAGGACCTAACAGTGTGACTCACTGCCATTAGAAAAATGGAATCCCTTGCTTTTCCCAATTTTCCCAACCATATTGGTCAATACCCCTTTATTTTTTTAAAAAGCTTGAAGAGGACAAAATATAATTGATCTATAAGTTCATCCTTCAAATGAATCCCTCCAAGTATATTTAACAGGACCTGAGAATGAGTGGTTCTACCTTGTCATGTTTGACAAGTTCATCACTGTTTTATGTTTTAATGAGTCCACTAAAGGTAAAACTCGAAATCTTTTTCATGTTTAGAAACTTTGTAAAAGAGGCAAACATTAAGGGAATTTTGAGGTCTAAAATGGGCCTCCTAAGAAAAATTTACAACAAAAATACACTTTATAAGAACCAATAGAATTCAATTTGATGATTTCAACCATGGGGATGATTCACCATTTTTGGAGTAAAAAAGTAAAAAGATTAAAAATAATAAAATAATAAAACTACTTTTTCAACTCGTATTTTCAACTTACCTTGCTAAGGTTTTACTCAAATTTCGAGTGAGAGTACTCGTTAGATGCAAAATTTAATTCCTCATCCAATGAGTACCCATGTTGCATATTTTCAATGGACCCCACTATATGAAAAATGGGAAATACATGAAAAAGTGTGATTGCAATCACACTTTTTTAGGTATTTCTCATTTTTCGTGTAGCGGGGTCCATCAAAAGTATGCAAAATGGGTATTCCTTGGATGAGGAATCAAATTTTGCATCCAACGAGTATTTCCTCTCTAAATTTGAGTAAACCCATAGGGAGATAAGTTGAAAATATGAGTTGAAAAAACATGTTTTTCTTTTTTTCCCTCTGAAATTTGATGATGTAATCTAATCTTATTTCATTATTTCGACCATTATTTTATAATTTCCTTAGGAGGCCCATTTTATACCTTAAAATTATCCTAATGAAAGAAAAATCTTGATGTCCCTGTTCAGAAGTAGTCGCTTAGGTCCGAAAAGGTAGAAGACAATACCCAAGAGAACCTCTTAGCCATGTTCGACTAAGGCATTCCTTTTTCTTAGCTAGTATATCTTAGTCTGGAAAAGGGTTAAACTTACACTAAGTAGATGCATTTTAATTTACTTTTACGAGTTTTAAGATACAAGTGCTTGACGATATTTTCATATTTTGGGAGTCTGAAAAGAGATGAAAGAGGACTCCAAGGGAATTCCTTTTTCGTAGGTTTAAAGAGCCCTAAAAAGAGATAAAAGTATACTCTTTGGTCAAAATAACATGTTCAAAACATAATGAAAACTTGCTAACAACTATCAACCTGCTCAAAACACCACAAGAAGGATTAAACATACCTGTTTCATATTAAACATGAAGCATATCTAGGTCCAACCACTTAAAATGAACAAAATAATGAAAAAATGACTTTTCATTTTTACCATTTCACATTTTACCCTCAAAAGGGAGTATTTGGAGCCTTTTTTCCCTCGATCTTCTATTGTTTATTGTGGATAATCCATGGAACCATTTCAAGTGTCGTCACTTCCAGGTAGGCACTGAGACCTTTCTTTATCTTTCTGTGATCCATTTTTGTGATTTCATGCAATATTTTTAAGGTTTTCAAATCCCTAGGGTTCATACAAAATGCCCTAGGACCAACGCACCCCAACCCCCCCATGCATGTTGAAAAATCCATTGCACATAGGTAGGGAAACAGTACAGGCATATGTGCAATGCTCTGGTAGACATTGTTGGGGTGCATTAGGCTCATTTTCCTAAGTTGTTTCTCAGTTTTTCCTCAACATTTTCAAGCTTTCTGCATGGGAAAGGGCCTAATGTATCCCTTGTTGATATTTCAGGTACCCATTAGGACAAAAATGACATTCATGTGGTGAGAAAGAGAACACGAGGAACAATATTTGAATGCATAGAATGACACTGTCACCATCCAAGTGCTAAAAAATTGTGGGTTATTGAAATTCCTTTGGCTTCCCAGTATGAGGCAACAAATGGAGTTGTTGAAATACCTTATCTATTAATGGGACATTCAGGCATAGGCATTCAGGTTTGAGGATAAAATTCTTGAGATATAGGTACAAGATATTTACTTTCTGACAAGAATGTCAAAGCGATGTTCCCTCGTCTCTCTTCTAGGTGGAAGAAGTGGTGGTGAGACGCTGAAAGACTCTATTTCTACCTATTACAGACCTCGAGCTCTTCCTATTAGAGATGGGAAGATCAACATAAATGATGAAACTCAATTATCTCTGAGAATGATCTTGTTCATTATTGTGAAATTGGCAAGCAACTCAACACTAAATGTAGCAAGAAAACCTTACATGTAGTATAGGATAGAGTGTCTAGAGACGACAATATTCAATTGGAGTGAGGGTGCCTTGGTCAATTTGAAAACAAATTACTAAAGCAAAGGAGAGGAAGTTGAAGAACTTTGGTTATGGAGCAATGTTAGTCTCTTTTGCTTTAGAGCAAGTGCGACTACTATAGCCTCAAGAGATTGTACTTAAGCCCATCGATCTGAGTACCCCATGGATGAAGAGGTGGATAGACCATATGAGTCGACATGCAAGCCCATCAATGATCAAATTTTTACTAGCCTTATTTGGGTGGCTACATAGGAAGTTCATGATCATTGATGATTATCCTTACATAGGGATGGATTTTTGAATGATCTCGAGCTTAACTTGCTTGAGGGTGAGCAATGGGATACTTCAGGTAAGATACTTCGACCATTAAGTTTTTGAAAGTTTTACGACTTTTTGTGGTTTTTGATGTTCACGAGACTAAAATATTTGATGATTTCATTCATATGTTGGACCTATTAGACTAGTGGGTGATACATATCTTTGTCATATAGAGAGACAACCACAGGAGGAGGCAGTGAGACTAGTACAGGTTGTTGCAATAGGATGGGATGTGATACGAGATCCAGATGTAGCAGAAATCCTATCAGAGCTAGAGCACCACATGGAAGGACTGAGACATGGGATTAATGAGACCTTGGTCAATCATATTCCCTTGCCACCTTAGAGACACACAATCAGGGTGTCTATTCATATTGGTTGATTACTGCGCAAGATAGCTTGTGCAATGTTGTTTTACCATGAGCACCACTGATTTGTCTACTTAGATGTTTTGCATGTAGTTGTTATATGGCCGATGTGGCCATATGTGTCTCAGGAAACACATTTTGGTAAAACCAAACTTTATAATATATATATAATTATATATATAATGATATATATTCATTCAGTTTTCCTAGTTATTATTATTCTTTCAATATGATGTGATGTGAATTGAAAGTTATTTACATTCTTTGCAAATGTCGATCTAAAACAAAATTAGCTAGTGCATCTGCTAATGTGTTCAGATTTCTAGAAATATGTTCATATTGTTGAGATCATTTCCAGAAGATACACTCTCAAAACCATGCGAAGTATGGTAGGATTTCTCACTGAATAGATTTTCATGAGTTGTAGTACTACATGTTGTGAGTCAAGCTTGATGACTATATGACAGATACCACGTGAAATAGCATAAAAATGTAGCTCAACCACTGTGCTATACTTAATGATATTGTTTTTTGAGTGACCAATGAAAATCCCTTGCATACTCACTAGCTCACTATTTCGAGCAAGGATAGCCCACGATGCGGAGGATAGGTTTCAAGTACTATAGCTAGCACCATTGGCATAACCAATATACAGTTTGAGAGAGGTTGACATCTGAAATCAAAAAGTAAACAAAATCAATAGAAACTAGGGGAACTTTGGAAAATACACTTCAAACACACTCACACACCTATAGATAGTTTGTACACAGTGTACCATGTGTGAGATCAAGCATAGTATTTTTGGAGATACAACCCATTTCTAAGTTGCACCAATGGAACTCCACCGAGATCTCCTAACTCATAAGCCCATTTTGCAAGGATTCACTTGAAAACATGTGGGCCCAAACACATAGGTTGGAACTTTCCTTGACCTAACTTATCAACCTCCTGGTCATATAAGAGAACCAAATCCCCTTCTGAGAAGATTCTAGGATTAACATTGTAGTGTTCCATAACTATTTTGTTTTGACACCCTTTTTCCACCATTTTCCTCTTCTTCATCATCATTATCAATTCAATAAAGGCAATAAATCATAGATTTTGATAAGGCAATAAATCTTACATGTCTTATTTCTCATATGTGTTAATTTTCCTTATTGTTATATTAAAGAGTGCATTGGCTACAGAATTAACATGATTCTATAACCATTTGTAAATCTGCAACAACCTCCATTGTTCACGGGGTTCTGGTGTGCTAATGAAATAACTAAGCATATGGGTAGTTGTGGATTGATCCCCCCCATGGATCTCCTCCTATTCGAATGAGCTAGTTCATCAAAAGGATCATACAGTAGCATGCACGATCAAAGATACAAGTCAACACATAGCAGCAAGGAGTCCAGACACACCACATTTTCTCAATTTTCTTTCCATATAGAAAATCTACGAATAACGATTTTACTATTTTAAGTTTCATATTTGAATAAGAATTAAACATTATATCTGTAGGCATGAAAGTCTCAACATATTGAGTATGCATTATATATAAATATGTATTCTCTATAAACAATAACAAGGAGGAACTATTAAGTTAGTTGCTAAAGAAATTGTGAACCAGACCTTCACTTTTGCATTAATTTGAAGTTACTTTGCTGATTAGATGTGTACGTGATTGTGAATCATACCTACTGGATGCGGAGGGCCCCTGCAGATAATCAAGGTTTTAGTTTATGTTTATTTCATTTATTTGTAATTGCTTTCATTCAATTTCTTTCTATTATCATTACATTATAGCTTAGTTTACTTGAATGTTTTTTGTTATTTCGCATAAAATAAGTTATCTCGTTATTATTTCGCATTTCATTTACAGTTACAATCTTTCACATAGTCTAGTCCTGCAATGCTTTTTCACTTCATTACATTCAGTCTCTTCATACTTTTAAAAGTTAGAACTTAAATCATTCTACGATTTGTAATTAATACCTCACTTCATGCTTTTTAAACTCAAAATTGTATATATTTCATAGAACAAGATTTTGGGTTTTAATACTCTGTTTTCATAGCAGCAAAGTGTTTATATAGATTCATAAATTTAGGATGTATAACGTAAGGCCATTTTAGATAATAATCAATTAGATATAATTTGATAGATTGATCTAACAATAGATTAACTCTCATTCAATCTAACAATAGCTTAAGTCTCATTCAATCCAATAATGTCTTAACTCTCATTTAGTCTAACAATAGATTAACTTTCAAAGATTGTAGGAATCTAACTCTAATGAAAATCTAGATAAACAACGAAAATCTCAAAACAAACATAACCATCATCTTAGTAAATGAAAGAATAGGCTTCTAGCATATATAGTGCACCTGCACTTCACAAGTTTACCAACTTCGCTTGATAATTTATGCCTACAATTGGAGCCATTTCTAGGGAAGTGTAAATAGAAGCCTTAAAAAAAAAACCAAATAAAAACATGACATGCATAGGGAAAGAGATTATAGATATAGGTTTGTAGTTAGAGGAAGAATTTTAATTCCTACATCATCACTCACTCCACCATGACCTCATAGTGCAACACCACCCACAAATTCCATCCATAGCATGCCAATATAGACTTCCTAAAGTCTTAAGATCCGAAATCCAATCTCAAGGATCACCAACCTCATCAACAGAGGTTGTAATAGAAGAAAATCCTACATGTCCAGCAACTGGAATAATTTTTCTATCTTCAAGAGGAGAACAAATTCTAGCTCAAGAGTTATAAGTTCCTTATGAAGAAGAAGAAGAAGAAATCTACTTCAAACCATTGATAGAGGAACCAAAAGAACTAGAAGACAAACTAGATAACCTTGTTGAAGAACCAGATATCTCTTCTAAATAATCCATCATGGCTAAAGAAAGATAAGGAGAAGTACACAATGTCAATGGTGAACAATATAAGATTGGAGGAGGAGGAGGAGGAGGAAATAGAGGAGGTGGACGAGGGGGTGGTAGAGGTAGAGGAAATAGGGGAGATCTAGAACCTTTTGGATTCCCTATCCTTAATGAGGATACAACATTAACAAAGAAGAATATCTCACCCTCTCTTCTCCCTAATTTTCATGGAATAAGAAGTGAAGACCCAGAGACATTTCTCTTTGATTTTGAAGTATTGTGTAGGCCATATGACTATTTTCATGATGCTTAAAAACTAAAATTGTTCCATGCCACCTTAAAGGATGCAACATTAAAATGATTTATGGGTCTAGAAACAAATTCTATAAGGACATGGGCACAAATGAAAGATGCATTCTTAGAGAAATATAAGGATTACTACATGCCTCATAGTATCAAATATGTAATCTTCAAAATGGTACAAAAAGAATATGAGAATCTTCAAGACTTTATCAAGAAGTTTGTTTATAATATCAAAAGGGAAAAAATGAACAATCTGGCTGAGGAAACTTTGGAAGCTCTTTTACTCAAATCCATTAAATATGAATGGATATATCTTCTCAATCTAATGGGAAATGGAGATATTTCTTAGTTACCCTTTGCAGATATTGATGATCTATGTGTACATATTTCAAGAGGTAAAGCAAGAAAAAGAAAAAGTTCAAGGGATCCTCTCTTATTAAGAGTAAATAAATCTGCAACCAGGATAGTAAGTAGGGAAGAATTAGGTAGTTTTCTTGATAACTTTAAAACATATATTTTAGGGAGTCTGAGTGAGAAAATTGACACCCTTAAAATACAAAACGAGAAGAAAGCCGAAAATGTTGCATTTTCCATCCTTTGTCCTAGGTATAGAAAGAAGCATGATCTAAGAGAATGTCCTTTAGATTTAAAAAGTATATAAACCTATGTTATATGTGCAAAAAATCACGATACAAAAGAATGTCCCTCTATACCAAGTCTTAAGGCTATGTTTAGTGAAGAAGGAATGCCAAATCAGGTAGAGCCCCTTTACTTTATTGTCAAATGACCATGGAAAAATCCTCAACAATTTGCATAATCTTCACAAAATACTTGGAATCCACCTATGCCATGGTATCCTTGGTCTCAACCACCACGATCTTGGAATCAAGGATGGAAAAATCCTTATAGAAGATATTCTCAATATCAACAATATCCGCTACCTTATCCAATTTTCCCACCACAATACTTCCTCAAACCAACTAGTTACCTCAAGCTCAAGCTCAAAATGCAAATCCACAACTTTCTTTGCCATTTAAACCAAGACCAAATCAATTACCTATTCTGCCACTTCCAAATCCAAACAATAAAACTTTCACAACCTATTTACAACTTAGAAGGACATAATCCTTAAACTTATATGATAACTCCATTAGATCCTAATAATGTTCAATTAAGGTATCATAGAGTATTAGAAAGAAAAAAACCATCTATTGTTATTCAGTAAACATAAGAGAATTCTCAAAAAGATAATAATAACTTTGAAGAAGAAATTTCTCCTCCTCAGAAAGAAAATATTGAAACAAAGAAGAGTCCCACACATTCTAATAATAGTCCTATTATAGAACAACCTTTAGTATATATCTCAAGACCACCTTTTCCTGAAAGGTTGAAAATTGATAAAGGAGTAGAAAACCAAATCATATTACCCGATTATGATATGTTAGATGAATTGAAAAATGTCTGTATAAAAATTCCTTTATTACAAGCAATAAAAGAAATACCAATTTTTGCAAAAACAATTAATGTATTAAGTACTAAAGGATCAGGAAGAAAAAGAAAAGAAATATTAAGAATTCAATTAGTCGGGAAAATTGCAGATATTATGATGAGGAAGACAACAATCCAGAAATATTTAGACCAAGGAAGCCCCATTGTAAAACCACACATCAATGGAACTGAAATACCAAACACTTTGATTGATCTAGGAGTAGCCATAAACATAATGAGAAAACGAACTATGGATGAATTAAAACTTCCTAATCTTCAATACACACCAACATTGTTACAGTTGTAAGACAAATTTGTAATTAAACGTGATGGTGTGCTAGAAGATATATGTGTATCCTTAGATTCTTGGGAATATCCTATTGATTTCATAGTTTTAACCCTCGAGAATAATTTAGGAGGATGTCCATTAATTTTAGGAAGATCATGGCTAGCTATAGTTGATGACTTTATCAGTTGTAGATCAAGAGACATGTTTATCTCAGATGGAAGCTTGACAAAGAAATTTACATTGCACCCACTTGCAAAAAAAATGATTAGAGTAGAAAATGAAGAATGGATGGATGAAGATAACGATATACAACCAATTTTATCTATTGCATATATAAATGAGGAGGATCAAATTTTAAATTCAATAGAAAATCATGAACCCTCTTTATATTGTGATCATAGTCAAACTTTTTAAGAATAATGTAGTATTGAATATCTATCATCTAGAAAAATGTCTTTACATTCTATTGAAAAATTTGGAAATTCTTCAATAGAAATTTTTCGAGGAAAAACCTTGAATATCAATGAAAACCTGGAAGAATTACAGAAAACGAAACTGGTGGAAACATTACAAAAACACTCTTCTGCATATGAATGGGAATATACTGATATGAAAGGAATTGATCCTAAAGCTTGCATGCATCATATCTATATTGAAGAGAACGCTAGACTAGTTTGATAACCACAAAAGAAGAATGAAACCAAACTTAAAAGAAATTGTTAAAGAATAATCACAAAAATTGTTAAATGTAAATTTCATCCATCCAATCAATATTAGATAGTCAATGGGTTTCACCCCTAGTAATCGTTCCTAAGAAAAATGAAAATGGAGAGTTTGCATTGATTACAGGGAATTGAAAAAGTCAACTTTGAAAGATCACTTTCCACTTCCTTTCATAGATCAAATTTTAGATACATTAGTAAGGAATAAATATTTCTCATTTTTGGATGGTTTTAGTCGGTATAATCAGATTCAGGTAGCACCTAAAGATCAAGATAAAACTGCATTCACCTATCCCATGGTGTCTTATTCTTACTGAGTACTTCCTTTTGGATTATCCAATGCTCCAACAACACTCTAAAGGGAAGTACTAGGAATTTTCTCTAATCTTATTCATGATTATGTGGAAGTATATATGGATGACTTCACACTTTATGGAAATTCTTTTGAAGCCTTGGAAATTTAGAAAACGTTCTCCTAAGATGTAAAGAATGAAATCCTTCATTAAGTCATGAAAAGTGTTTTATGATGTTTAATGAAGGAATTGATTTAGTTCATCATATTTCAGGAAATGGAATTAAGGTAGACTCATCTAAGGTAGAAGTTATTTCCAAATTGTCAATCCCTAGTTGTCAATAAGATGTTAGGAGTTTTCTTGGTTTTATTCGATATTATAGAAGATTCATAGAAAAATTTACAAAGATTGCATCACCACTCTTCAAATTACTCATGAAGGACTGTCAATTCAGTTGGAACTCTAATTGTGAGAAGGCTTTTCAAGCTTTGAAAGAAAATATCTATGAAGCACCTATCTTAAAAGGACCTAATTGGAAATTGCCTTTTCATATATCAATTGATGCTTCAGATATAACTTTAGGAGCTGTATTAGGACAAAAAGACCTTACTCATTATGCCATTTATTATACCAGCAAAAATTTAACTCCTACAAAGCTAAATTATACTGTAACCAAAAAGGAGTTTCTAGTAGTCATACATGTTATTAATAAATCTAGACATTACATTACTCGATATCAAACTTGCATTCATATAGATCATTCTACCATTATATATTTAATGAACAAACTAGTTCCTAAGGGCAGAGTAACAATATGGTTATTACTGTTACAAGAATTCAATATCACCATTCTGGACCAATCTGGAAAACAAAGCACAATTGCTGACTTTTTATCTAGAATTCAAAATGATAACGATAATATACCTGTAGAGGATAATTTTCCTGATGAATATGTTTTTGCAATGTCCACTAAATCATCTTGGTTTGAAAATATTGCCAATTATTTAGTTTCAGGAAAATCACCCTCCTTATTGTTTCCTAGAGAAAAGAGAAGAATAATCCAATCAAGTGCATCTTATTCATGGATAAATGAAGAATTATACAAGACATGACCAAATCTCATCATCCAAAGATGTGTAAGAGAAGATGAAATACATGACATACTTAAAGCATGCAATGACGAACCATGTGGGGGTCATTTTATAAACAAAATAATTGCTTATAAAGTCCTTCTCTTAGGATGTTATTGGGATTCCTTTTTTAAGGATGCCAAGGAATGTGTTAAGAGGCGTGGTAGTTTTAAAAGAACAGGGAAACTTGTTCCTTCAGAGAAAATGACATTACAACCGTAGGTACTCATCGAACCTTTTGAAAAATTGGCTTTAGATTTTATTGGACCAATTAATCCATGTTCAAAACAAAAAAAAAATATCCTTGTACACATTGATTAAGTTACTAAGTGGTTAGAATCTAAAGTTCTTTCTTTTGCTACTGAAGATGTTGTAGTTTCATTTTTTTTTCAGATATTTTTACTCATTTTGGTGTCCCAAGAGAAACTGTAAGAGATCAAGGAAAGCAATTCACATCCAGAGTAGTGCAAAATATAGTGGAAGACAGGGAAAATTTTAAAACCACTCTAAATTTATATGTATAATAAATGGGCAAATCCCCATGATACATAGGAGAAATGGAAGGTGATTTT
This sequence comes from Pinus taeda, assembly GCA_000404065.3. Lineage (NCBI taxonomy): Eukaryota > Viridiplantae > Streptophyta > Pinopsida > Pinales > Pinaceae > Pinus > Pinus taeda. Next base: position 12,161 of record APFE031738405.1, on the reverse strand, counting down.
ATCACTAATATAATATGTATACATATATATATTTTGGTTAATCTCTCACCCGATTATATTATCTTGTAAAGTCATGGCAAATCTTTCACTGAATTATAAAATTTTGTAAGATCTTGGAAAATATTTCACTGAATAATAAAACATTGTGAAGTCTTGGCAAATGTTTTGTTAATGTGTGAAACCATATATGATAATAATAAAACATATTCATTAAACCGTAATATACTAACATACATGTTTGGAAAAAATAAACATAATTTCACTTCCTACAAACAATGTTGCAAGTTTTAGTGGCCATGTTTGTCATGGTAGGAGAGATTAATGTTTTTTCTACCACTTTTGTAAACCTACCACTTTTTCCAAGCTATCAAATTTCTTTCTTATTCCATAGTCTCCAATTGCGAGATCAAAAAAAAAAAAAAAAAACAAAGCAAAACAAAACAAAACAAAACCAAACCATCAAGTTTGTTTACCCCAACACACCAACAAGTAGCAACCCCCAACTATATAATATAATAAAGTATTTGGTATCCCAAAGGACTGAAGGGGATCTAATGGAAAGAAGTGACCGTTGTCAGAAGCCTTCCAATCAATATATAAATATAAAATGTATATTTATTATTATTTTAATTGGAAACCTTCAATTAAATAATAAAATTTAATTACTTCTCTCCCAATGTAAATTTATTATTAGCATAATTCACTACCTTCATACCATTTTTAACAGTGTTGTAACATGTGGATTAATTTCCTTTTTGGTGCACAATCTCCGCCTTCAGGACAATATGGTGCAGTGACCCAACCCCTACAGAGCATTATGACAAACTACCCCTACAGATCATTACGACAAACTAAGAATAACAGAGAAGATGAATGGTTGTACAAACCAACATATTTTTCAAACAACTAATCCAAGATCAGTACGTTAACTTTTTCATGAAAATATCATATTGAGAATGTTTGAAAAATGGTGGGAAATCTGGGCAGCGACTATCTCTCTTTTGCGAGGGTGATGCAGAAAGAGTTAAGATTTCATTGTTTTGAATTTTTTTGTTAAATAAGAAAAACCAATATTAATGGAGATATCGGTATTTTTTATTAAATTTTGTGAAGTGACTAAATGTAGCTTTAACCATTCACCTTAAGATTTTTTTTACAATATAGTTTCATAAGTCTATTTAATATCTTCATTATCACGAAAACCAACCTATATCCATCTTAACTCCACATCTACCACTCTTAGAGGGATGAAATCTATTTATCCCACCCAGCACTTGGTAGATCCGGAATTAAGATAGATCTACGCTGATAGAATTCCCCCTTTAAATAGTCCGTGCTCACATGAATACCATAGTATTACCATGGGTCAATACCATGGGGTTATCGTAAACCTGGAGCTTAAAAACTACTATTTTTAATTTATAAAAATTAATAATTGATTTTATTTTTATTTTTTATTTTAACCAAGTTAAAATGTTTAAGAGTGACATTAAATTACAAGATCCATTTTTACTCTTGATCTACCAAGCCCAGAGAGGGATCAAATATTTATTTCACTCTATGTTAGTTTGCATATCATGATATTTGATCGAGAGTAAAGATGGATCTATGCTAGTTTAATTCCCCCCTTTAAATAGCTGCATTCCATGTGAATACCATGGGTCAATACCATGTGCCATCTTTATTTTTATTAATACTAATATTAGGGTTAATAATGTTTTTTTGCATGGTATTAATAATAAATTTTGGCCCATAGGATTCACCTAAATATAATATTTTTGAGTGTTTGTAAATATAAGGTGGCTTATGGAGTAAATATAAAAAATGTTTTATTTATTTACCATACCTATCATTTATTTATATTTTTATTAATTTAGCATACTTCTTTTATAAATATGGTATTTGGCCCATAGGATTCAATTAAATAAAACCTCTTTTTTAAGCCTTCTTAAATAGAAAGAGGGCTATGGACTAAATATAAAAAGAGGTTTTGTTTATTTACCGTACCTACAGTTTATTTATATTTTTATTTATTTACACGCTTGGGTGTTCATAACTATAAAGTGACATATGGATTAATTATAAAAAAATGTTTTATTTATTTACCATACCTCTCATTTATTTATATTTTTATTAATTTACCATACCTCTTTTATAAATATGGTATTTGGCCCATAGGATTCACTTAAATGAAACCTCGTTTTTGAGCCTTCTTAAATAGAAAGAGGGTTATGGACTAAATATAAAAAGAGGTTTTATTTATATACCATACCTCTAGTTTATTTGTATTTTTATTTATTTACCATACCTTTGGAGTAAGTATAAAAGGAGCTTTTATTTATTTACCATACCTCCACTGTATTTATATTTATATTTATAACTATCATAAATACATTTTCTTGAAAATTAGGGCGAATGGAAGATTGTAACTCCTAATTTCAAGGGCTAAATTTACTTTTTTTACCCTCTCCCTTAAAATAAGGTGGGCTAACCTCCATACCTATTTTTTTTATAAAATAAATTTGAGGCGATTTGTAACAATGTACTATGATACAAAATATTCTCCCAATAAAAATATAAAACTCATTAATTTAGCCCAAGGGCGAAAATTCACCCCTAAAATTTTCCATGGTGTCATTTCCTCTAAAACCCCAAACCCTAAGGTTTGGAGTACCTCCCAAGCTACAAATCTCAAAATTTTCTTAGTGATGGAGGTACTTCCAAGACTAGGAAGTAACTCATCATCACTGTCACTACTGGTGACACTAGCCCAACTCTTGGCGCCCACCACTCTAGCATACCCTGAATAATGGAATATGCCTTTCTCAAAAGTGTCACTACCATTAGAAGCCTCCTCCTTCTTCTTCTCCTAAAATGATTTCAGGCCATTAAACATTTCCTTCTTGCTAGCTATATAAGTGCCCTTACTACCCACTCAAAACACTCTCTTCTTGGGATACACATTGTCCCTTTGAACTTGAAAACTCCCTCAAGAACTTGGCTCCCTCTGGAACTATGGAACTTGGACCTTCTTCTCTAGAACCTACACTTGCTCCTCTAGAAACTGAACTTGGTCTTACTTCTTCTTCTCATGATATATAGACTTTCCTATCAGCCTATATAGACCATGCTCTCTAACTCCAATCACAACATCTACAGAGTTAGAGCCTTTGGGCATGAGTCTCACCTTGCCATCCTAGAAGATTACTTCAAACCCATTCTGCTCGATATATGAGGTAGACAATACACTGAACCTAAGCTATGGTACCCACAATACATTCTAAAATTGCATCAACTGACCTGAATACATCATGAATGACACGACACCAAAACCTTTGATCTCCTTCTGACTCTTGTCATCCACCATCAAGTGTAACTTTGAGTCCCACTCAAATGGAGTCTCAAAGACATCCTATGACCCTACCATATGTTTTGACGCACCACTGTCCACCTACCATGCAACCTTGTCGATGACACCCTCAGAGAAATGAGAGATCAAAAGAAAAGTCCTCACTTTCTAATCTCCTAGTGAGGTCATCTATGTTAGAAGAAGTGGTCATACTTGCAACCTCCTTCCCCTTGTTCTTCTCTCAATATTCTTGCTTCTTCCTTGGACACTTCGTTAAAAAATAACCATACTCGCCACAGTGAAAACACTTTATCTTACTCAAGTCCTTCTTTTGATTTCCCATAATCCTTGCTGCAAGTTCCACATCATCATCATAAGTCTTCTTCTTCCGATGAAGATCCTCATCTCACTCTTCTTGAATTAATCCATCCCAAATCATATTCTAGTTTGACAACTTCTCTCTGAAAATGGTCCCTTTGATGAGAAACTTCCATTTTTGAGTGAACCTCTTCAAGTGATCATCATAATCTCAGAATCTAAAATAGTTACATCGATGGCGGAAATCTCATCTCGAACTTGAGACAATCTCGTTAGATACGAAGTCAACCTTCACCCTCTATCATCTTGGTGGCCTTCAACTTATCCTATAATACCAGCTATCAATTCTCGTTCTTATTTTAGAACACAACCTAAAGATATTTCCACATATCATGAGCAATATTCTTACCAAACAAATGAGGGATTAGAGGATCCCTGAGACCATTTAGGATGATCAACTTGGCCCTCGTATCCATCTCTTTGTACACTTCTGGCTCCTTAGGTTTAGTCGACTTCTTGATATCTTTCTTGGCAAAGTGATATGTTATATAAGAAGAATTGCGGCGTAAATCACATCAAGAAAGACCTTTGTCGACACGTTTCAAACCAACTAGTGTGATTCATCGTCAGGACAAGTTGAATCACACTAGTTGGTTCGAAACGTGTCGACAAAGGTCTTTCTTGATGTGATTTACGCCGAAATTCTTCTTATATAACTATGATTGATCACAGAAGCCTCAATTCTACAAAGTGATCTGTTATTGAATGTTAGTTTTGCTGTGCTAATTTCAACTTCAGAATTAAAAACAACTGCTTATAATTTTCTTCATGTGCATAGGTTTCCTTTATGATGTTTGTGAATGAACAGGTAAATTTATGTCAAATTCTTGAGAAAAATAGCATAAAAGTAAAGTGCTGAACAACAACAAACAAATGTACAACAAACCATCAAAATGAACACTTAACACAATGTTTTGATGAACAAACAAATGTACAACAAACCATCAAAATGAACACTTAACACAATGTTTTGATGAAGGAGTTCACCCCTCTTGGGCTATATCTCCTTGGTCTGGCTTCCATGGCTTGGGCCTTTGTATTAGATCAAAATGGAAAAAGTTTTGTTTACAATGCTCTACTTCTCCTGAAACCTACTTCAATGTGCTCAGAACATCAAAATCATCTAGGAACACCTTCTCCTCATCCAAATTTGGTAGAATTTTTCAAAAGTGATGTCAAAATCAATTTCTCCTAGTAAAACTCCACTAAATCTGGAGTTACTGCTGATTTTGGAGGGACCGCCAAACTTGCCACCATCTTAATTGTAGATTAATTAGTGATAAGTGTAGTTTAATTATGGGTTAATTCACAGTTAGTGCATTAAGCGCGGTTAGGCTAACCTCCAAACTCCGGTTAGGCAATAGTGTGGTCATGTTGAAATAACCATAACAGTTATGGTTTATCTGGCCAAAAGTTATGTGTTACTGGTCACATCATCCAAGTGGATATTGGTGGCCACCTGCTAAGTCCACTTGGACCCCCACCATTGTTTCTCTCAGCATTTTCAGTTTCCTTAATTGTAGCACAACTTACTATTTTTAGTAGTTTTTTGGGTCCTGAACTTCCAGAGCCGTTTTGAGGTCCTAAACGATGTTTTTTGGGAAAATTGGGAACAACATGGGTCCATGGACCAATTTTTCTCTTCCCAAAGTTGTAGTTCTCAGATAGATCTTTCTAACGAGATATTGTGCACGTCAAGCGAAGATCATATGCCAAAGTTACAACTCCGGGAAGTTGATGTACCAATTTACCCAAACGGGGCCCACAGTTTGGCGTTTCATCTTCTAGGGTAAGGTTTTTGGATGTTTAGGGTTTTCCATTGTTTCTCAACAATAAATAGGCCTTCGAGCCTCATTGTAAGACAGTTCAGAGGCATGTAGCCACCACATCTCTTCTTAGAGATAAGCTACCATCGCCCTAGCTGGTTTATTTCCATTAGTGTTTGTAAGCATATTTCAGTATTTTACATTAATGAAATGAAGTATTATTTCTGCTGCATATTTGTGTTTATGGTTATCTCTGTAATTTGTTGCGTTCCTGTTTAAATATGGATCAGTGTTATCAGAGCGATCTGCTTTTTCTCTGTTTTTCTTTGCATGTCCCCAACGAGGTCGAGATATAAGGACTTAGGGCTTGAACTGGTCGAACCTTTGCAAGACTAGCCTCACAAATCCCGACAACCTCCCATGGTGGATGAGAAGAAAGACAAGGGGGCAGGAGATCCTATCAAAATATTGCTCGAAGAAGCCCTCGAGCAACAAAGGAGTGCGATGATGGACAATTTTGCTTAGATCCTTCAGCGGCTACCCAGAAGCGACGCATCGGCTTCTGGCAGCTACTCTAAAAACGCTACACCCTTTAAGGTACAAGTTAATTTTGAAATCCCCATATTCGAGGGTCAGACAGACGCAAATTTTGTAGATAAATGGTTAAATCTGCTAGAGGGTTATTTTTCTGTTCATGAATTTTCAAGTTGGGAAAATATTGTTTTCTCTCTTCTCAAAGCAGCCCCCCACGTCAAGGATTGGTGGGAAACCTACTACGAGTAGAAGGATGAAAATACCGGCTCACTATTTTCAGCTGCACCCACCTGGAATTCATTCCGGGATGCCATCAAGGAGCAGTACTACCCTATCGGAAGCTATGATGATCAATACATAAAGTGGACCACGCTGTGGTAGGGAAGGGACCAAGACCTGCCAGAGTTTATCAATCTTTTCCATACCCTTCGCACAAAGCTGGGTATCAAGGATTCAGAGCAGAATTTGATAATAAAATACCGTGGCTGCTTGCACAAGTACATCTAGGAAGAAATAGAATTCCTGAACATCTCCTTGCTCGGCACAACAAACAGATATGTTGTCAAGGTCGACCAAAAGTTTAAATAGAAGAAGCGAGACTTTGGATCTGCGAATCTAAAGCAAGGGAAAGGTGCCCCTAAACCATAAAACAAAGGACAAAGCCAAGGCGAGGTAGCCTAAGACAACCTGCCAACGCTGCAAGAAAAGAATAACACCGCAAAGTCGAAAAAGGACACGGGAAAATGGTGTGAGTTCCATAAGAGCTCCACTCACAACACAAGTGAGTGTCGGGCCAAGCAGTCACTGGTGGCTGAGCTAAAGGTTTCAAAATCAGATGCATGTTCTGACTCTGGGTTAGAACCCAACAAGGGGAATGACAAAGGGAAGAAGATTATCGATGCAGAGCCCAACGCCACCGTTGCCACCACAAAGATACAGAAGGAGGAACCTAAAGATCTGGAGGAGGAGGAGCATCTATTCCACTCCCAGATGTGGGTAAAGAGCTCCCCGCTATAGTTCATTGTTGATAAAAGGAGCCAAAAGAACCTCATTTCGGCCGAGGTCGTGAAGCGGTTAGGCTTATCAACAACAATACATCCACAACCGTACACCATTGGGTGGCTTCACCAAGGATGGGATCTTTGCGTGAGCCAACAATGTCACCTTCCATACAACATCAAGCCCTTCACGAATGAGGTATTGTGTGACATTGCTCCCCTTGAAGTTTGTGATGTATTATTAGGACAACCATACTTGTGGAAGCGACATGTTGTGTATGAATCACGACCCTGTGCTATTATTGTTACATTGGAAAATAAGTTGTACAGGGTACCGGAGGTAGCACTGCCTACCACCATCTCTTTAGTTATTGCAAAACAATGCAGTAGGCTCATTTCCAAAACCGGTAAATTTGTTTTCCTAGTGATACGCCCTCAAGGAAAGAAGAAGATGGTGGCCACGACCTCCAGACAGGGCCCCTCCACACGACAACTACAGATGGACCAAGGTCGTGGAGGAGTACAAGGACATCTTCACCTCCCCCGCAGGGGTTCCTCTGCACTGTCAGGTCAAGCACTCCATCGATCTGACCCCAGGTGCGCCACTACCCAATGGACCAATCTATCAACAATATATTCTGGAGAACGATAAAATCAAGAGGCAGATTCAGGAGCTGCTGCAGAAAGGTCACATATGTCCGAGTTCATCGCCTTGTGGGAACCTCATCGTGTTGGTACAGAAGAAGGATGGGACTTGGAGACTCTATATTGACTATCGAGCCCTGAACAAGATCACTATCCGTAATAGGTACCCGATATCGCAGATTGATGACCTCTTGGATCAACTAAAGGGGGAAAAATATTTCAATAAGGTCGATCTGAAGTCAGGATATCACCAGGCACCAATCGAACCCTTTGATGTGTGGAAGACTGCCTTCAAAGCCAAGGAGGGCCTTTTCGAATGGTTGGTTATACCTTTCAGATTGATGAATGCTCCTGCAAGCTTCATGAGGCTAATGGATGACATCTTGTGGCCATTCACCAACTAATTTGTAGTGGTATACTTGGATGACATTTTGATCTTCAGCCAAAGTTGGGAAGAGCACCTCCACCACATCTGACAGGTTCACCAAACACTGCGGCAACACAAGCTATGTGCCAATTTGGAGAAATGTACTTTTGGCATGACCCAGGTTCAGTATCTGGGATAAATTATTGATGAACATGGGGTGCTTGTGGATCCAGCCAAGATCTAAGTCATTTGGGATTGGCCATCTCCAACCACTCTGACAGAGCTTCGCAACTTTCTAGGTCTTGACAACTTCTACTGCAGGTTTATGTTGGGGTTTTCTCATATCATTTGGCCCTTGATTCAAGTCACCAAGGGAGGAGCGAAAGAAAAATTCTTTTGGTCTGACTCTCAACAAAAGGCATTCACAGAGTTGAAAGATCGTGTTGGGTCCCTATAATACTAGTGATTACCCCATTACTATTGTAGTTGTACCCCTTATTAATATTGTTGTGCCCCTATTGTCCCCATATTGTTATTACTGTGCCCCATAGAATCCCTCTATTGTTATTTTTGTGGCTTTATATTATTATTGTTAGGCCGGCTAGGTTATATTGTGACTCCTTAGACTCCTATATATAGAAAGGAGGTTTTTGTCATTTGAATCATCCAAGAATTGTTCATTTATGTAATGTAAAGGAGGTTTCCCCCTCAAAGAGGCTGAATTCTAAGGCGTTGATCTATATTTTCTATCTTTTCTTGAGCTGGTTTCATAACATTTGGTATCGGAGCTTTGGAATCTAGGGTTTCGCTGCTCCAAACAGGTCATTGTGACATTTTCGCTATAACTTTTTTTCTGCGATGTTTCAGAAGCTAAAAAAAAACCCATTTGAGAAGACATCGCGCTGAATATCAAGTCCGAATTTCAGAGCTTTTTGCGTTATATTTGCGGAGATATGATATGAGGAAGTTGGTCTTTTTGCAGACTCCTGAATTACATTCCAAACAGGTGACCCAGGGAAAATCGTCATAACTTTTTCTCTGAGCATTGGATTGAAATTTCGTAAGAAGGTACAGAAAGAGGATATACTTTAGTTTCTTGTATATATTTTTCAGAGACAAGGGTCGAAACAGTGACTCATGGCATGTTGTACAAGTTCGCTCTACTGAACTAGTCTATAATCAGGTCACTGTGGGAGATTTCGCATAACTCTTCCTTGGAGAATCCAATTTGGATCAGACTGGTGGCATTGGAAAGAGGACACAGAGGGCTACCATAGATCACAACTTCAGAACTGGAGGATCTAAAAGTACAGAGATACATCAGAGGCAATATCGAGCTCCTACAAAGTGAAAAAAAAGATGTGTAGATTCTTTTAAATTTTTGCTTAAGATTGGTTTAAAAAATTATTTTGAAGGAATTCAAAGGGCTAGTAGAGCATTATTATCGGTAACTGATGCCCTGAGGAAAGAAAATGTAAACACCTAGTAAGGAACCTGAAAGCTCGAGCATGACTCATGAAAAAGAGGAAGAAATGCTATATGATATATCAAAATTACAAGAACAAGTGCAACAAGTGTCACTTGCACAAAAAGCAACAGAATCTAAGATAGATGGTTTAAGGAAAGATGTAGAAGCTAAGATGGATGGTTTAAAGAGAGATGTAGAAGCTAAGATGGATTGTTTAAAGAAATACATAGAAGCTAAGATGGATGGCATGGAAGCTAAGATGAATGGCATGGACGCTAAAATTGATGGCATGGATGATAAGATGGAAGAATTGAAGATAAATATGAATAAGTTGCTACAAGAAATGGTCACTAATTGTGAAAGGGTACTAAAGGAAACTCATGATGAGAACAAAAGAAATGTTAATCATGATTCCATAGACTCTAATGTTGGATCGAAGACCCACCATATTCCAAAAATCGGTATGAGGAAGTTTGATGGCAAGGATCCCAGAGCATGGATATTACAGATGGAGCAATTTTTCGATCTCAATAATGTGCAAAACACACGAAAGGTACATATTGCAACTTTATGTTTGGAACCAAATCAGTTTGTATGGTATCAATGGCTTTGCTCTTGTAAACAAATTATCACTTGGGCAATCTTTATGGAAGAATTGACAACACATTATGAGGATACAAAAAGCAACACTTTTTTTAGCCAATTGATGAGTCTCAAACAAAAGGGTTCAATAATGGAGCACATTGAGGAGTTCCAAAAATTGAACATAAGGGTAAAAAATATTCCAGAGGAGCATAGGCTTGATGTGTTTATAGGGACTTTAAAGGATAATATCCAACATGATGTTCACCTTTGGGAACCTGATTCATTAGAGAAGGCATTTAGGTTAGCAAGAAAAATGGAAAGCAAAATTATGGTAACCAGGAAGCATACTAGTCACAACTATAAAGATGGAAGTGTTGTTACCCCCAGCCTTCCACAACCTATAAGGTTGACACCACAACAATTGGGGGAAAAAAGAGCAAAAGGGCTTTGTTACAGTTGTGATAACAAATACACTAAAGGTCATAAGTGTGCTGAAAAGAAAATATTCTACATAGATTGTGAAGAGGAAGAAGAAAAGGAGCAAGAAAGTTCAAAAGAAGAGGATATACTCCAGGAACAAAGCCTAGGTGAAGAACAAATGAATCCGACCATATCTTGTAATGCATTGGCGGGAATTACCACTCCTCAAACCATCAAGATAGAAGGACAAATCAAGAAGAGAAAAGGTAATAGTGTTGATTGATTCAGGAAGCACCCACAATTTTATTCATTGTAAGGTAGCAAAAGAATTGAATTGCTTCCTATATCCAGCACCAGAGTGTCAAGTGATGATTGCAAATGGAGGAACAATAAATTGCTCTGGAAAGTGCCATAATATCAAGCTATCCATGGGAGAATATGTATTGACTAGCCCAATGCTTTCCATTCCAATCGGAGGTGCTGATGTTGTATTAGGAGTCCAATGGCTACAATCCTTGGGTACAATAGCTTTTAATTTTCAAGAACTTTTCATCAAATTTTCTACGGAAGGAAAGGAAGTTGAACTTAAGGGGTATTGCAGGGAAACCAAGAAAGGTAATCAGCTCTAATGGTATGACAAAGCTTCTAAAAAAGGAACAAAGAGGTGTCATTGCACAATTATGTTCACTAGATGTTTCCACATTGGAATCATCTATTTTTCCAGATCTCCAAAAAGTCCTGGACAATCATTCCAAGGTATTTGAGACTCCCAAAGGTCTCCCACCTATGCGTGATCATGATCATGCTATTCATCTGATTCCATGAAGTGTTCCTCCAAACATCAGGCCATACAGATATCCCTATTCCCAAAAGAGTGAAATTGAACGTATGGTTGCAAAAATTCTAGAGGCTGGTATAATTGAACCTAGCAAAAGTTCTTTCTCCGCTCCAGTAGTATTGGTGCACAAGAAGGATGGATCATGGCACGTGTCCGGATTATAGGGAGCTCAACAAGCTCACTATTAAAGATAAGTTTCCCATTCCTATCATTGATGAATTATTGGATGAATTGCATGGATCAATTGGATCTTCGTTCAGGATATCATCAAATCAGAATGAAGACTGAAGACATTCTAAAAACAACAATGTTTAGAACTCATGAGGGTCACTATGAATTTTTGGTCATGCCTTTTGGCCTTACCAATGCACTGTCTACATTTCAAGGTTTTATGAATTCCATTTTCAAACCCTTCCTTAGAAAATTTGTGTTAGTATTTTTTGATGATATACTAACCTACAACAAGTCTTGGAAGGATCATGTTGAACATGTTCACAGGATGTTACAACTATTGCAGGAGAAACAATTATATGCAAAAAAGATCCAAATGTTTCTTTGGAGTACAAGAGGTGGAATATCTGGGTCATATTGTATCTCATGAAGGGGTTAAGGTAGACCCTAGAAAAATTAAAGCCATTAAGGAATGGAAAATCCCCACATCCATAAAGCATCTGCGAGGATTTCTCGGGTTGACAGAGTATTATAGTAAGTTTGTTAATAATTATGGGAGAATATCAGCATCTCTAACAACATTATTGAAGAAAGATGCATTTTCATGGACTCTGGAAGCAACAAAGGCCTTTGAACATCTTA
>APFE031738404.1:3177-21745 GCA_000404065.3 Pinus taeda | reverse complement strand
TTATAAAGGTATTTACAGAAAATGAAGGATGCTACAAAGTGTTGAAGTACATTGGTAAAGCCACAAATACACACCCATTCAATGGTGTGTATAAGCCAGAGATGGTAGTTGACAAAAAAAATGGCAGAAAGAGAAAAAGAAAGGGTACAAATATAAATTGCCGCCGCACAGACATATGAAAATTGGAGGATGTTGACATACTTGTTTATGACTTCAATTTAACAAAGAGAGGAGCTCTTCGCTTCAAGACGATAGAGATTCTGAAAAGGTTGTTACCAAAAGGAACAGTGTTGAGATGGGAGTCTGGTGAAACCAGTCGTAGATCTAGAAGAATTTTGAAACCTAAAATGTTGGGCATGCATGTGGACTCAGATGGGGCACTAGTTGATGAAAAAGAAGAATATGGAACATCTTCGTCAGCATCCAGTCACTCATCTGAAGATGTGAATTCTGATGGTGTGCAAGAAAATATGAGTGATTTTGAATAATTGTTTAAGACAGTTTATATAACTGATGTATGCATCGTATCTTGAAATGACATTTTTGATTTTCATATGATGTTAAATGAGAAGTTATGAGACATTTTTATGTTGTTGGATTAAATGTCTTAATTATGATAATTTTTATTGTTTAAAATATCTACAATGCAACATTAAATTAGAGATATAACGTAGATTTTATTCAATATAAAAATAATGACTTTTGAATTTACTTAGTGATGTAATTTGTTCATAATGTCATGGTTTTTTAATTTTATAGTTGAAAAAAATTCAATTTATTATGTATCTAACATGTTATGGTTGCAAACATGTTGAATTTATACGTAGGAAAGAAAAATGATATTCTACTAGAAACATTAATGTGTTTTTTTTCTCATAAACAACTTTGTTTGGCAGATAAAAATTTGGTTTTACTAACATTTTTTAAAAGGTTTGACAATTGACCCTAAAAACAAAATCATCGTTCCAGTATCATCACTTTCATTTTGAAGCTATATTTTGCACAAAAAATTCGTAGTAAATTTCATAGTCACTACCATTTTTAAAACATGTTCAAAATTGACCCCTAAAAAATAAAATCATCGTTCCAGAATACACACTTTTTGTTTTTAGCACTATTTTTGATGTTTTTTCGGGGTTTTTTGGCCAGAGTTCCCGTTTTGAGTTTATAGTTCCCATTTAAAAGTTTACATAGTTTACCAATCATGTTTGTGATAGTTCTGTTACTCCCTCAACTATTATATTTATTGAACCTCGTCCCTTGTCCACTTCTCATCCCAAGACTATTTGTTCGAAGAATCTTGATCATAACACTCCAAAGTCAATGCCTAATTACATGGCCTCTGCTTCAAAGGGCACTAAATATCAGCAATGATTGGATGTGATGGAGCCACTCTTCTCAATGGAAGGATTCCTCGCATAATCCATGAACAATTCATCTCCTTTTGCATATAAATTCTCACACAGATGGTGGATGTTTGACAGGGATTTTGATGGTTCATATTTTGATGGTGGACGTTTTGACAAGAATATTTTGATGGGTTTAATTTTTTACATGTCAGCTTCATTGTTCCACAATTTTGACTTTATGAATGGGTATATGGATAGTATTTTGGACATGATTATGCACATAAACCTCATTATATATTTAATGTTATGTTGATTTTATGGTGGTAACCTATACGTGATCCATGCACATTTTATATATGGTGACTATCATGCATTAGATATATTATGTTGAATATGAGGTCAATAAATTCATGGATGTGGGTCCTCCCCTTATCGAGTCATTTCCTATTTTTAAGGAGGCCAACCCTATTTGTCTTACCTTTAAATAACTAAACCTAGTGATGATTTAGAAACTTGTTATTTAAATTAAACAAACAATTATGGAACTATTTTAAGAAGTTATGAATCTAAATTTTGGTTGTAAAAGGAAGACAACATCTCTCAATGGCAACACAATATGGTACGATATAGTTTCATTCTTCAATTGGGTTATCGTTTTTCTATGTTTAGATATTTTTGTCTCACAGACATTGATCTACAGGGCTTCTCTTAATAGTAGCATTGATGGAGGTCAATAATATTTCTTGTTGTCAAAGGTATCATAAATTTTAGCCACTGAAGATTTATATATGCTGCATTTTTTGTCTATACTGATGTTGGCTCTTCTTACAGTAGCATACCCATCCCTGAACGTGCCTTTTGAGTTTGTTGCAGCAAGTCATGTTTGATTTTTGTTGTTTATGTTTGTTAGCATTTGACCAAAACGGTCTTGTAAACAAGGTCATTTGTTAAGAGGTTCCTTGTACATACATTCAATCTTCCAGGTTTGTGATCATCATATATGAACATTATTCTTTTATACTTTCAGCGAAGGATCTTATGGAATTTTTTTCCATCTTGTGTCTTAATTATTATGATGGTGTTTTTCGTTTTTCTTCTTCTTGTTAAGTGCTATTTCTATATTGTACACTGTGGCTTTCCTTTTCATGGGATCTTACCTTAAAAAAGGAAGTAATATATTTGAAATATGTATTTTAATGATATTATGTTTGTGAGTTTGGATTTGTATGTCAAATTGTCTCAATTTACTGCCTGATGTAATGATACATCCTTGTTTTATTTTTCTTTTATGATTAAATATTGTAAAGTTTGTTATGTTTATTTTATTATTTTCTTTTTCTACTTTGAAGTAAATGATTAGGCTTTAAATTAGGCATCGTACCCATGTCCCTGGCCTAGCTAGCCAGGGATTTGAAAGGTTGTGTGCATGGATTAGAAAAGTTCATCAACACTTATGAGCCCCATTTTCAAACCCTCCAAGGTTGCAATTGCACTCTGAGGTTCCCTCCACTATCAAGGATAGAAGACAAATAATAACCTAACCCCACCACCACAAAACACTTGCCTTATATAAATTCCACCAGCTTGTGTGAATGAAAAAGGGTGTGATAATGACAACCCCTTACCACAAAATCGAGATTGAAAGGCCCTTACACCCATAAATTCTAGACACCCAAGACTCAATCTAAATTAGACTAGGCCCAAGACCCAACATAGATGTATATTCCACAACAGATGGTGGGTTGATATCGACAAAACTGCTACAACGAAGAGAATTTCTAAGGAAAGCAAATAAAATATGAGAAAGTGATACCAACAAACTAGTTCCCACACACTCATTTCGATGCCAACACCAACATCTGTTGTCGAATTCAAACATCGCCTACTATTTTTCTTGACTACACCAGAGCTACAAGACCCTCCTCTAGTGGCACACATTCCACTATTGACAAATCCCCCTTGACTTAGCACCAAGTTGACAGGACATCCTTTCTCTTACCACACCCAAGCTCTGCCAACCAAAACCAAAGTTCCATTATTGAATTCCTCTCTTGTTGCTAGAGGCACCCTCCTCCCACCACTTCTCTAACACCAAACATGAAAACCACATCACAAAACATAGATCAAAGATGGAGTTGTCCCAAAAATCACCACGCCATAAAAATTCAAGACACCCTCCTCTTCTCACTTCTCCAACAACAAACAACAAAACTCATTCACATATCATAGACCGAGGGTGAAATTGACCCAAGAATTCATCACGTTGAAGACAATCCAGAGGGTTAGTTGTAGGGAGGTCAGCTCCTAGACCTTGCACCTGTGACAGCCCATCACCTCCACTTCCCGATTGAAAACAAAAATAATCACCCCCACATCCATATTTATTAGCTCGAGGGTGGTTGCATGCAACTACATTCCGAGGACACATCCTACCTCATTCATTTAATAATTATTAGGTGGGTGAGTTAGTGGGAATGAGCCCCCAAGCCCCCCTTGTGACGTGTGCACACCCCCATCGGGGATAGTTTTTTATATTGTTAATAATTTATTAATAATAATTAAGCTTAATAATATAAGCGTTAAAACAGATTGGATTTTAAAGAAACAACTTATTTTTATTTGGCTTATCTAATATGTAATTTCTATTTTAGTGATTGTAAAGTAATTTATCTTTCAATACCTAATTTTGTATCCATTTTCATTAATTCGGGAAATACTAGCATTTGGATCGCTTCTATGTATCTTAGTTCTCAAGCTTCAAAATATAACCTCTCAGTTTATTTACTAATTTATTTAAACATATATTATTTTGATAAATATAAAGTTGACATTGAAATAATTGGTTAACATTAATATTCAAATAGTTTATTTAAGTTTTCTTGTGAAACATTTTTAAAAAGTATAAGAATTATACATCTTCACACTCAAAAGTGAAATTATATATATATTTTTTTACTTTTGATTACTTTATCTCTCTTTAAAGTAAAGTAAGTAAGTAAGTAATAATATATATAAATATATATATATATATATATATATATATAATATATATATATAGATAGATAGGAGTAAATGGATCCTTTCATTAATCAAACAAAGTTACATATAGCTTGTATTTCCAAAATATGACCAAAATGTAGGACATCCTTGAGATTAGCAAGATTCCTACCATTAACAGACAATCATAAATTGACTATAATAATAATGAGTATATAGAAAACTCCTTGAAAATTCAAGGGTACAAGGGGGAATGTCTTTGACATTAACTTGATTTTCTCTGAGTTGACTAATGTTTCACCATATTCTTGGATCAATGCCTTATTTCTCTTGTGGCCTCATTTTTTTCCTTATTTTTCTTTCCTGGAGACCACCTTAAATCCTTCATTTGAACCCCGATATTGGACTATGAAGAACTCAAGCCCTGTTGGTTTTTTTCCTTGTTTCAAAGATAAGCATTGTACAATATCCTAGCATAATGATCTAGTATGTCTTTCATATCTTTTCCATGCCATTCTTCTACAAGGGAAATCAATCATGGGTCATTCAGGTCTATATCTTTTGGTAGGGATTTTGCTTTAGCTTAGTCAGTAGGTGAGCTAACCATTTCATATGGTGATGGATTTTGTTGATGCTCTTCAAGATATTTTTACACTGCCTCTGTATGATTTAAGAGAGAGTTATGATATTTTCCTCTTGTTGATATGCATTCTTGATTGAATGTTGTCTTTCTTTGGAGACTCCTTCACAGAGGAGAGAGACACGAACCTATTTCTAGATTTGCGGATTTGGTCAGGATTTGAGGTACCTTGAGGACTCAAAATTATTCTTCTTTGGGCAACTTTTCCAAAATCATATTACTCTTTCTAAGAAGGGTGTTACTCAAGTGATTCCTTGGTATTGATCGGACAATCCACAATAATATATATGTATTCATGAAAATGTCTTCATTTAAAGGGGACATGTTCATAATCTAGAGACTACTTCCAAACATTATCCTGATAATAAATATCTATGGAGGCTGGAAGAGGCTGAGAGATATTCCTTTAAACACATGTCGGAGATATGGTGTGTACCTCCCTCTCTTACCAGCCTCTGATACTTTGTCAAAGTTTTCAATGGCATTATCGATGTCACCAAGTGTTTCCTCCTGCCAATATTCCTTGGGAAGAGAAAAGAGACAAACCCACACCAAGGCAACAAGGAAATATTCCTTCTTTGGATTATATTTCTCCTTCCAAAATCACATGAAGAGCCTTTAATTTTGAAAAAGTACGACCCTCCTCAAAAACCCTCGATCTATCTTCTAAGCTAATAATATGTTGGTGAAGAATCCTTTTCCTCTAACTCAAATTCTATTTGACATTAGAAGTTCCATTTATTTTGGATCCACCAATTATAGACTTTTTAGAGGATTGATCCAATGAATTTTCAAATGAAAGTGTGATCCTGCATATATTGAATATGTTATTCAATATTACTATATTTAACTACATATTTTGGATCTTGCGCCACTTTTGGCAGACAACACCTTGGATTCCTAGCTTTCCATGATGCACTCAATGGAGGTTTTGTTGTGAAACCCCACTTTGCCCAGTTTCTCTATGAAAAGGATGTTGAAGATGAGGAGATTGAATGGGAACATTGATAGATCCAAAATCATTATGAACTCTTTAAAAAATTTGGCTTAAGTAGTGGGTAGAGCCCCTCTTGTGGAGTCGAGCATAGATGGCTATGTAGAAGAAATCCAAGAATTTGCAGAGGAGAGAATTTTTTTTTTTTAATTATTGATATCTAGTATAAAATTATGTTATTTCATGTGGACATCAAGATATTTTATTTATTTCTAATAGTGGAAGAGAAATATGTTTACGTTTCCTTCATATTGGGTGGACACATGACAATTCAAGGTTGAGCATAGAAGGAATTACATATCTCCTTCATACTGGGTTGTAGAATGCGCCTTTAGACACAATTACTATTATTTGTTTACTACGTTATGTGAGTCCTAATATGATTGCATGATTAACCTTCGGCTGCAGAAACTGAAATCCAGGGGTATACTAGGCATCAAAATCACCCAAGGATCATCCCTAGCACAAACTACACTAGCCCTTAACATGGCTAGATATTTTCCCAATGAGTTTCGAACTGGTGACCTTCACATCACGTAGTGCCTTAATAGTACACCCCATCATCGTCTATTCTACACCCTGTGGGAATTATTGTTATTATTATTATTATAAAAAATTCCATATTAAGATATTTTACTTGACATAGATCTTGAAATATTTTTTTTACGGTCATCATTCAAAAATTAAATTACTAACGTGGAAATTCTTTTATTAACATTTTTAAAGATAATTTGTTAATTATGTTAAGCATAAGAGGAATTATCCCCCGATGTGGGTGTCAATGAGGTTGAAGTGGGGGATTTGGAGGCAGTGCTTGCTACTCCCCAACCTTGAAGTGCATTTACGTAAGGGTAGCGCGACTTGCCCTCGTATGCAACTACATGCAGATCTCAAGTTGGGAATTTTTATTAAATACTTGACTTATGGATGGCCTGGAATCTAATGGTGATGGTTTGAGTGGAGGCAAGGGTTGGTCCTTGACCTCTCATTGCATGCATTTTGTTCTGGTTATGATAGAGTGGGGAGCTCTATGTTCAGGCTTGAGCTGTAATTGAGGCGGTGAGAGATGAACTCGCTAGCTTGCGAGGGTGTTGGAGGAAGCAACAAAATTCCCTTTGCATACGGGTTTGTGTATGGTCACTTGGAACCTATGTTTTTGGTGGGCTAGTGAGGGCATAATTTTCTTCTTTCAACAAGGAAATTTAGGTTGATTTCTTTCTTCATCTATCTATCTTATATATTGATAGCTTTTTGTATAGGTTTGAGGTGCTAGGCCTAGTGTTTCTATGTCTTGAGTCTTAGTCATTGGATAGGGATTAGGGGGGCTTTATAGCGTGTATGCATCTTTTGTTTTGGGGCTTCTTGGATTTTTTAACATTTGTGCAGGAGGGTATTGTCTGAGTAAAGGAATTTGGGCATTGTTGGTGAATTTTATAGATAGGCCATTAGGCTCTTCCGGGTTGTTTATCATGAAGGTCTGTGAGTCTCAAACATATGGGGTTCTATGTTCTATCTATGTATGTGCTTTTGTCTAATGGTATTGAGGAAAGGGCCCTCTATAGAGGTTGTTGTGAGCTATGTTATCCATGCAGGTGCCTCTGTTGAGTATGAGGTTTGTGTATTGAGTTTTGGGGATGATTTAGTGGGTTGGGGTCTTAGTCGTGTAGTGGATGCGTCTAGTTTTTTCTCTTGTTTCTTTGCACGAAGAGGAATTTACATTGGATGTTCCAAGTGTTCCCCCTGGGTCTCATCTATGCTGCTAAGACAATAAATGCATTATAGAGCAGGGATAGGTGGCAGAGCTCCATAGGGGCAGAGAGGAGCAAGTCTCTTCGCTCATGACTCGACTGCCACCTATTTCAATAATGTTCCATCAGAAATAAAGAAGGAAATTCATAAGTTGGAGACTCGAGTGAGGGTTAAGAGACAATCCCATTCTATTTCAAAATCATGGAGGACATGTCATCATGGGTTCCTAACCTCGGGAACACTAGGGGAAAGAAGAAGTAACATCTGAATTGTGTGGCATTGCACTGGAAAACGAAGACTTTGCTAGGTTTGGTCCTAATAGACAAGCAAGTGGAGTGGTATAACATATTCTCCACCTTAGAATACATTAAAAGCATGCTTGGAAATCAATGGTTCTGCTAGACATGATTGACTCCCACCTAGCACATGTGGATGGATATATTGCTTGTGTATTTGATAGCGCAGATCTATTGGATCCACTAGGTTCAAGTGTGAGGACTACTGTGACAATCTCCTCTTTGGAAAATGATTAGCGATTCATTTGATTGGATTTGTAGTCAAATGGCTTTTGTGTTTTACTTCGATCTGGTTAATAAGGATTTTTTCTTTTATGTTGGTCTTATCTTCCATTTTGTATATTTTCCAATTTTGTCATACTATTATGCATTTGTTGTTTATGAGTTGACTATGTCATTTTTGTTGGTCTTGTTTTGTGGGTGTATTTTTTGGTTATGTTGCTTTATTGTGGGTTAGTTGAATAGGTGTCGGTCATGGTGTGTGGTTGTGTATGGAAACTTTTGTACTTGGTGTTCTATGGGGATTTCCAGTCCTAGTTTCAATATGAGTAGTGCTTTGAGAAGGATCAAAATCCTCAAGGAGAAATCTAGAAAAATCTTGTCAATCTGATTTTTCAGTAATACAAAGCTTTAATTTACCAATAAAAAAACATAAGAGGAATTACACATCTCCCTCTTACTAAAATATAAAATATATATAGATAGAATAAGAAATTATTCACATACACACACAAAGTGATATAAAAATATTTTACATAAGATGGATATTGAAGTATTGCATCTATGGATGACATTGAAATACTTTTTTATTATTAGTATTTTTTAAAATGTTACATGTGGACTTTATGTTAAGATGAAAAGGAATTGCACATCTCCTTCATATAAAAAAATGCAACAAATTGATTTTAAAAAACAAACTCATAGTGCCACCAAGGGGTTATAAATATGTTCATATATATATATATATAACTGGATATAAAAACCTTTATTATTAAGGGGCATATGAACTTTATACTTTAATGTAGCCTCCTAATTTTGAACATTGGAAGACGAAAGTTGTAGAATCCCATGTAAGGCACTAGGAGGGATGTAATGAATCCCATTTTGTTGTTTGTTTATAAATAGGTATAGTTCCATCTTAACCATGGATCTAGAAAGTCTCGAGAGAGATCAAATCTCTTGAGGTACAAACATCTTTTAGAGTACAAAAGTTGGAGATAGGGTTTATATACAACTAGGGAGATTTAATCCCTCTCAATGCTTGATAGCTATGTAGTTAAGACAAAAGTCTCTCTCTCTCGATATATATATATATCAGTGACATATATATATATATATATAGTATATAAGAGTATCATTTTTTAATTTAATTGATTCAATGCCCTTGAAACCTTTGGACACTTCGATTGTGTAAACTACAAAAATCTTTATTGGAAATATTGAAATATTTTAACACATAACATCGAAATGGTTTACTTATGGACCACATTGTCCATGTTAAAACATTTTTCTATTATCAATATATTTTTAAATAAACTTCAATATTACTTAATCCTAACTACTGAAATATTTAATTTACTATTTTTTAAATGCCACATGTTGATTTTGTATCAAGAATTAAATGAATGACATATGTGCCTTTTGTTGTTCTCATTTTGTTCTTATTAGAAAGTAATTGATTTTTTTAACTTTCAATTACTTCTTCCCTCTAACATTGAAATATTTTATTATAGTCAACATTACAATATTTTTTTCTCTCTCTATTTGTAGATATATATGAAGTTGACACTGAAATAAATTGATTCAAATGCTTATTCAAATAATCTATTTACTTTTGTTCTTGAAATATTTTTTAAAAGTATAATAATTATAAATCTTTCTTACATTCAAAAGTGGAAATATTAAACTTTTTATAATTTAATTACTTTATCTCTTTTAAATTATGTTATTTCACATGGATATTGAATTTTTTTAATTGCTAACATTGAGAGTAAAATATTTTTACCATGTCTCCTTCAAACTAGGTTGCAATATGCTAGCACAATGAGCTCCCAATGAAAGTGGCATTATTGATATTTTACAATACTTTGAGTTTAACATTAAGCAAACATGTACATTCATTTTTGTTTTCCATTATAGCTAACATTTTTTTTTATTTCAAAAGGTACACGTGTCAACTCAGGTTTGAGCAGGGAAATAATTACACATCTCGCTCATACTAGGTTGTAGAATGTGTCTCTCATCGCAACAAGAAAATTACATGGTGATGTACAAAACCATATTTCTCAACAACTCATTTGTTGTTTTGATTAAGATATTTGAGCCTTCAAAGCTATCCATGAGGTTTTCATTGAGAAAATGCTCTCTAGTTGATAGGTCTATGTGTCTGTGTGTGATCATCATGAATGTATCTATATAATTAAAAGATGATCCTCGACATACATTACATAAAAGGAAAATAAGTTGTTTTTAAGTGATACTTTTTGGAGTTTCCGATGGATTTCAGTTTAAACTAGTTTTTTGACTATATATATATGGATTAGACTCCTTGAAAATTCCCTGCGGCACTTCCATTGTGCAAAGTTTACCCATCAAACCTATTATTTCAATGAATCTATGTTGGATTAAAACAACTCGTTTTCTTTAACTATAAATTCATGTGGGATATTCATTGATGCAGGAGCATCTGGCCGACAGGGTGGAGACCGAGACAGGGCGGACAAAGTTTCTGAAGAAGATTGGGAAAGATGAACAATTCGACAAAGGACAGCAAGTCTGTCAGGTTCTTGCATTTTTATTTTTATTTTCTACCAAAGTCAACTACAGCATTTAGTTTCTGTTGGTTATTTTTTATTTATTTTACTTTACTGTAGCAACAGGTGTTAATTGTAGTTGTTAGAATTAGATTAATACCAATAATGTGAACAGCAACCCTTCGTGGGACCAGAGAGACCAAGTAGACAAACGAAGACAGGCAGAGTAAGTTTTATTAACTGCCAAACAAAACTGAAATAACATAACTGTCTGACAAACTGTAAAAAGATAACTACCTACAGTCATCAAACTACCTGTACCTACTGTATAAAGGGACAGACCAAAAACCCAGAAAGGGTTCGGCAGCTAAGTAATAAAAAGAGAGAATCAAAGTAATAGAAGAAAAACTTTTCCTTCATCTAAATATTATGTGCACAAATAATTGTATGAACGAAATACATGAGTCCTTTACAATTAAAGATTTCTATGCAAATATAGTTCTGTACAAATCATTCAGCAGGCAAATACAGTGACGGAGAGTCACAAAACAAGCTCAAGTATATATATACATTGTCGCATAACAAATAATGTTACAGGTAAAAAAATACAGGATCGACATTCCGAATAACCCGAGTGCAAGACAAATCAAGACGAGTGAACAGCAGGCGTGAAAAGGCGAACAAAGTTGAGGAGTACAACGACCCACGGTCGAAACTGGGTAAGAAACGATATCAGAGAGTAAACATTAAATTTGCAAATTCCAAATATATGTATTACATTGCAGGCCTGTACAATTAAATATTACATCAATGAATTTCGTGATGAGGGTTCGATGAACCGCATCACCCACTACCAAAATTGACAGAAAACTTATACACCACGGCTACGGGTGGGAGTAACCCAAACCCTCAACCACTACAGTAAACAAATATACAGACGCGAAACTACAGTAAAGAGTAGGAAGCCACCAGGGCATTTCAATATACAGACCATCGACACAAGCATACACAGGCATACCTAAGAGCTACGAAATCAACCAAGAAAGAGAACAGAACTACCCGGAAAACCAACGACCGAAACCTGTGTGAAGAGCCACGGAATCGGTCACCTGTAACAACAGCAAAGAAGCAAGTTAGGGTTTGGTAGTATAACAGAACCCTCAAACCAGAAAGTAAAACGTAAGTTCAAAAACGAAATAGCTAGAAGAAAGGCGTGTATGGCTAAAGGGAGAAGGCCATACCTGTAGGTGAATGAGTCCCCAACTCACCGAAACGAAACCCTGACCACGGAGGGGCCGAGCTTGTTAGTTACAGTCCAAGAAGCAAACAAATAAGAATAGCAGGGAACCAGTTAAGTTACCTGAGCACCGAGTCGAGCGCCAGAGAAGACCAAGTTGCAGACCAACCAACTGCACATTGCCAACTGAGCAAACCAGAAACCCTCAACACCAAGATTTACCATAAATTGTAGCGCCATTGGCCGAGACAAACAACAATACAGAAGGATAACCAGTCGACAGAGCATAGCCATGGAAAAACCAACAGAAGACCAAGTAAAGAACCACAACTTACCAGTGAAACGCATGAACTAGATACACAGGCAAAAATACAGTCTCAAACCATGACTTTTAGCAAGAAACCCTTAGAGATTCAGCAGAGTATCGTCATATACAGGCAGTTATCACAGAGGCGGAGCCGAGCTCGAAACGAGACCACAGAGCAGCGAAAACGACGGAGAACAATGCAAATGAGCGTGAGTTGACAAGGGAAAAGGGTGATAGAGCGATTAGGGTTTCAACAAACTCGAGGTGGACAGGTGTCATAGCAAGGACGGGCAAGTACCGGGAGGTAGATTAACAATCACCTTCGCTTTCATTACCAAATCGAACCCAAAATATCAGCAATCAAACCATAATCAATAACAAATATCCGTGAAGTGTCGTGAGAGAGTGAGCTGGCATGGGACCGTGTGGACGGGCCACATCAATTGGTATCAGAGCAGTTTTTATTTTATTTACATTTATTATTTAGAGGAAGATGGCAGAAGGACAAGTGCCAAGACGAGGGCGTGGAAGAGGTGCACGAAGGGGAGCAGATGAAGGATTAAGAGAACAGATTAGAGTTCTTACAGCTCGCTTGGAAGCAGTGGAAGCGGGTAGACGAAGAGACCCAGAATTGGGAGATGAAAGTGAGGAAGAAGCAGTAGCTGCTGCAGACGCTTCTGATGAAGAAGCTCTAGAATTGAGACTGCTGCGTTCAATCTTATTGGCCAGCAGCAAGCCAAAGACAGAAATTTCAAATTATGATGGTAGTCTGTCTGCTGATATCCTACTAGATTGGATAAGCGAACTAGATAAATATTTTGAGAATGAAGAAGTTAAGGGGGATAAAAGAGTCAAGTTCGCTGCTACTAAGTTGAAGGGACATGCCCTCTTGTGGTGGGATAATGTCCAGGCAGACAGAAAAAGACTGAATAAATTACCCATATGAAAATGGTCAAGGATGGTAGCGAAACTGAAGGGCAGATTTCTGCCGAAAGATTACCAGGTTGAACTATGTCGGCGAGTACAGAATTTGAGACAGAAGGGTATGACTGTCAAAGAGTACACGGAAGAGTTCTACCGGGTAAATCTACGTGCTGGTTACACGGATGAGACTCCAGAAAAGACAGCACAATATGTCAACGGTTTGAGGATGGAGATCCTGGATAAAATTAGCATTCTTTCTCCCATAAGTATTGAAGAAGCCTTTCAGAGTGCTGTGAAGGCTGAGGAGAAAATTAATAGGAAGCAGAATAACAGGAGAGGGATAGGGAATGGTAGAGGATGAGGACAGTCCTACGGAAGAGGAAAGAGTGCTGCGAACAGTGAAGAAGGCAGCAGCTCAAAAACTTCAGGGGAAGCAGACAAAGGAGACAACACCAGAGGAGGTCGGTCATATCAGCGAGGACGAGGGAATGGCCACGGAAGGGGAACTAGTTTCCAGTGCTACAGGTGTCAAAAATGGGGACATCGATCCTTTGAATGCCCAGAAGTTGAGCAGACAGGTCAGAGAGGAACGTATATGATTCAGCCTGAAGAAGTTGAAGCGCAACCACGGGAACTGGAAGATATGGTAGAAACGGGAGAAGCGTTGCTTTTGAATAAAGTGCTGTTAAAGCCAACCAAGGAAGTGGCTGAACCAACACAGTGGAAGTCACTGTTTCGGACAGTCTTTAAATCGCATGGGAAATGCTGCAAGGTGATAATAGACAGCGGGAGTACGGATAACTTGGTTGCCACTGAGATGGTGGAAAAACTGGGGTTGAAGCGGCTGAAGCACCCCACACCTTACAAGGTGTCGTGGCTATAGAAAGGCCACCAGCTGTTGGTTGACGAACAATGCGAGGTGGAGTTTCGCATTGGCAAGTACCACGATACAGTGGTCTGCGATATTATGCCCATGGACGTGTGCCACATACTGCTCGGAAGACCATGGCAGTATGACAGGAGGGTGACACACGATGGGAAAATGAATTGTTACAAGTTTACGAAGGATGGGGTCAAACACACACTCGTACCCATCAAAGAGGAAGATTCAGCAGAATCAAGTGGAACAAAGGCATTATTAATGTGAGGAAAATAGTTCATAAAGCAGATTGATGAAACTGAAATTAATTTTGCAGTTGTGAAGAGGATGAAGCCAGTATTACTGAGCCTAGAGAAAACAGAATTGCCTAAGGAAGTACAGGAGCTATTAGAAGAATTTCAAGATATTGCGGCTGATGAGTTACCTGATAAGTTGCCTCCTAAAAGGAGCATCAGCCATCACATTGATTTTATATTGGGAGCAAGTTTACCGAACAAGGCAGCGTACAGAATGAGTCCAAAGGACAATGAAGAAGTGCGCAAAGAAGTACAGGAATTGTTGGATAAGGGACTGATCAGAGAGAGTTTAAGCCCCTGTGCAGTACCTACAGTCCTTGCGCCCAAGAAGGGTGGAGAATGGCGAATGTGTACAGATTCGCGAGCTATCAACAAGATCACCATCCGATACAGGTTTCCCTTCCCTAGGATGGATGACATGATGGATTGCCTTAGTGGGGCAGCGTATTTTACGAAAATCGATCTGAAAAGTGGGTATCATCATATCAGAATTAGAGAAGGAGACGAATGGCAGACAGCCTTCAAGACCAACGAAGGACTGTACGAATGGTTGGTTATGTCGTTTGGATTGAGTAACGCTCCAAGTACCTTTATGAGACTGATGAACGAAATGTTAAAGGAATTTATTGGAAAATTCGTGATAGTCTATCTGGATGATATTTTAATTTTTAGCAGGATGAAAAGAGAACACCTTCAACATATCCGAAGAGTATTCGAGAAGCTACAGCAGAACAAACTGCTGGTAAATTTGAAGAAATGCAATTTCCTACAGAAGGAGTTAATTTATTTGGGATTCGTAGTGGCGGAGAATGAGTTAAAAATGGACCCAGAGAAGATTACAGCGATCATGAGTTGGCCGTCCCCAAAGAGTTTATTCGAGGTACGTAACTTTCATGGTTTAGAAAGTTTTTACAGAAAGTTTATTAAGAATTTTAGTGAAATCTGCGCGCCAATGCTAGAGACCATCAAAAAGGCCAGTCAACCTTTTTGCTGGACTAAAGCGGCAAAAGACAGTTTTCAACTTCTGAAGCAGAAAATAACGGAGAGGCCAATCTTGAGGCTGCCCGATTTCAGCAAACCTTTTTAGGTTCGGTGTGATGCAAGCAGGACAGCTATCGGTGTTGTACTCAGTCAAGAGGACAGACCAGTGGCATTCTTTAGTGAGAAACTAAATGAAAGCCGACAGAAGTATTCGTCATACGACAAAGAATTCTATGCGGTGGTTCAAGCCTTGAAGCATTGGAGGCACTACTTACTAGGTAATGAGTTCGTTTTGTTCTCTGATAATTCTGCGTTACAGTACATAACACAGCAGCACAAATTGAACCATAAGCATGCCAAGTGGGTAGAGTACCTACAAAGTTTTACTTTCGTGCTGAAGCATATAAGTGGGCAAGCCAACAAAGTGGCGGATGCTTTGAGCAGAAGAGCTTTGCTCTTACAGGAAAGCGGCATACAGGTGATGGGGTTTGAGTATTTGAAGGATTTGTACCAGATGGACGCGGATTTCAAGGAAGCCTTTGAGGCATGCCAAAATCCTGTCTTACGAAATACAAGCCCATGGATGGATTTTAATTTGCAGGAAGGATTGTTATTTCGTGGTGGACATCTATGTATTCCAGATTGTTCGATGAGGGAAAATCTAGTGAAAGAGAAACATAGGGGAGGTTTAGCAGGACATTTTGGCATTGATAAAACATTGGAACAGCTA
Organism: Pinus taeda; assembly: GCA_000404065.3. Classification (NCBI taxonomy): domain Eukaryota; kingdom Viridiplantae; phylum Streptophyta; class Pinopsida; order Pinales; family Pinaceae; genus Pinus; species Pinus taeda. Next base: position 5,612 of record APFE031738404.1, on the reverse strand, counting down.
GGACATTTTTACTACTAGCCGAAAATGAGTCGGGACGTGCAGAGGTATGTAACCAGGTGTAAAATCTGCCAACTAGCGAAAGGGCACAGCCAGAATACTGGGTTATATACGCCCCTACCAGTTCCAAGCAGACCATGGGATTCAGTCAGCATTGACTTTGTCCTAGGATTGCCTAGAACGCAGTGGGGTTATGATTTAGTGATGGTGGTGGTGGATAGATTTTCCAAGATGGCTCATTTCATTCCGTGCCGGAAGACTAGCGATGCCACCAATGTGGCACACCTCTTCTTCACAGAAGTAGTTCGATTACATGGCTTACCAAAGACTATAGTTTCAGAAAGGGATGTAACATTTACAGGGCATTTTTGGCGCACCCTGTGGAAAAAGCTGGGCACACAGTTAAATTTCAGTTCCGCGTATCACCCATAGACTGATGGACAGATGGAAGTGGTGAACAGGAGTTTGGGCAACTTATTGCGAAGTTTGACGGGAGAAAACTTGCGATTGTGGGATCGAGCTCTGGCCCAGGTAGAATTCGCTTATAACGATTCGCCCAGGGAAAATTTTAAGAACAACCCCTAAATTTATAAGTATAATAAATGGGCGAATCTTCATGGTATATAGGAAAAATGGAAGGCGATTTTATCAATAATATAATATGTATATATAATGTTTTGGCGAATCTCTCACTAGTCATGGCGAATATTTTACTCAATTATAAAATCTTGTAAGATCTTGGTATTACCCTGGGTTATCATAAACCTGGAACTTAAAAATTACTATTAGTAATTTATAAAAATTAATAAAATTAATAGTTGATTTTTATTTTAACCAAGCTAAAATGTTTAACATACATTAAATTAGAGCATCCATTTTTACTCTTGATCCAGCCCTAAGAGGGATCAAATATTTTTTCACTCTATGCTAGTTTAATTCCCCCATTTAAATAGGCTACATTCTAGGTGAATACCATGGGTCAATACCATGTGCCATTTTGGTCAATACCATGGGTGAATACCATGTGCCATTTTTATTTTTATTAATACAATATTAGGGTTAATAATGTTTTTTTGCATGGTATTAATAAGAATCTAGTCCATGGTATTTGTCCCATATTATTTTTCCCATAGGTTTTACCTAAATATAACGCATTTTTGAGTGTTCGTAAATATAAGGTAAATTATGGAGTAAATATAAAAAAATGTTTTATTTGTTTACTATACCTCTCATTTATTTGTATTTTTATTAATTTACCATACCTCTTTTACAAATATGGTATTTGGCCCATAGGATTAACTTAAATAAAACCTCTTTCTGAGCCTACATAAATAGAACGAGGGTTATGGACTAAATATAAAAAAGAGGTTTTATTTATTTACCATACGTCTAGTTTATTTATATTTTTATCGATTTACCATAATAGAACGAGGTTTATGGACTAAATATAAAAAGAGGTTTTATTTATTTACCATACGTCTAGTTTATTTATATTTTTATTGATTTACCATACCTTTTGAGTAAGTATAAAAGGACGTTTTATTTATTTACCATATCTCCACTTTAATTATATTTTTATTTGTTTACACCGTTGCATGTATACAAGGTAACTTATGGAGTAAATATAAAAAATGTTCTATTTATTTACCATACTTTTCATTTATTTATATTTTTATTAATTCACCATACCGCTTTTATAAATATGGTATTTGGCCCATAGGATTCACTTAAATAAAACCTATTCTTGAAAATGGGCGAATCGATTCACTTAAATAAAACCTAGTCTTGAAAATGGGCGAATGGAAGGTTCTAACTCCTAATTTCAAGGGCTAAATTTACCTTTTTTACCCTCTACCTTAATAAAAGGTGGGCTATTTGAGGTGATTTGTAAAAATGTACTATGATACAAAATATTCGCCCACTAAAAATTTAAAACCCCTTAATTTCGCCAAAGGGCGAACATTCGCCCCTAAAATTTTCTATGCACAACAGATGGTTTGGTGAAGAATGACTCAAAGTCGACTCCCATAACCCGGCTAAAGATGTCAAATGATCTTGGTCAACTGTGAGACAAGGGATTTCCCAACCCAGGTGAATGAATAAGTGTCGTGTTCAAGAGTGGTAGTAAGGTTTTATTTCTGAGACAAAAGGATATCAAATAGGCTCATTCTTCTAATTTTTCCCCCACCATTTATGGCAAGTACCTCTTTATTTTTTTACAAGCTTGAGGAGGATAACATATGCTTGTTTGTAAGCTCATCCTTCGGATGAGTCCAACTTAGTTTTTGATGCGAACCCAAGAAGGAGTGGTCCATTCCTGTTTGTAATAGAACAGGTCCTTTACTGTGAAATTTTAACGAGTCCAGTATAGGAGAAACTCGGCGCTTTTCATATTTAGAGAGTCTGAAAAACTTAGAAGACTCCAGATTGAACTTTTT